>JAIPMN010044566.1:2718-20321 GCA_020650975.1 Apostichopus californicus | reverse complement strand
TGAAAGGTGTTAAAGGCATTGGAGACTCGCGCACAAAGAAACGTCTCATGCCAGTAATCTGACCTAGTTTCGAATGAGGTGTAACAGTGTTAGACACCACCATCGATCCCAGAAAATACACACACAGCTTGCTACCGTCAGTAATTAGACACTAGTGCACAGTCAATACATGCAGCTACGGTCAATACCCACAACACAGTGTACATAGCAGCGATGAACATCTCAGTTCTAGATAAAAAATAACAAGGTATCCCATTTCATTACTGTCTGCATTTTGTAGCGACACGAAAAAACTTTACTTGCAAGCAATGGAAGTTAACCTTTTTCAGATGGCGGCACCCGGTTTGGGAAGGTCTTCAATGATTTAAACTTGCAATCTTTGGTGCCGAGTGTGGGGTGGTGGGTTGGGGTGGTGGGGAGAGATAATTCTGACTCTCCTAGATATTCCCTAGGTCTGCCTCTCGCAGCTTTTCTCTCGACGTCTATCTTTATGAAATGGTCTTCCGTTGCAGGGATGACGAAAGTACATGGACCCTGTGTTTACTTGATCCTTGACTGTTGCAGGAACTTCTGAAGATTTGACAGAAGATCCTGTTTACCAGGCTTCAATTTTTCTTTCATTCACAAAAGGCAAATTTCTTAATAGATTAAATTTATTTATTTTTTCCCCTTTCTTTGAAAACAAATTGAACCACAATGACTTAATTATCTTCCATGGTAAATTTTAACATGCCGATACCATATTTTAGGTAGGATTTGCTCATGAATCAGTAGGCCCAATATCTTGCCTCGGTGGTTTCTTTGCTTTACAAAAACACATCTCAACCCAAGCAGCCTAGTTTAAATAATATCCTCATGTACAGTACCCATATACAAGGCTGGAATATGGATCAACTAACTTACTTCAGTGACGTAGAGACCTATAGGGCAGTTAATTAGTTGTGTTTCGGAGAGTAATTCCGTGACACTGTCTAATCATCAAGATCAAATATAGCAATTTATGAGTGTTAGCTCAGTGGTTAACGCCGGTGCCTTTCAATCATAAGGTCCCGAGTTTGAGTCACTCCAAGATTAATGTATGTCGTCCAGTTACAGAGTTGTTGACAATTCATAATCATGGACGTTAAATATGAATCTAAGAGACTGACTTCGGTCAGCTTGCGGCTTTAATAAGCCAATGATGGCCTCTTCGCGAGTTCCTGCTTGCAGGAGGCTCTAAATTATATACATACAATTGTATATAGTAACCAAATTTGTCTACTTGGCCTACTGCAAAATTGAAGGCATTTTGTAGTAGAAAGAAAACAAAACACCAAAACAAAAATCAATTTAAATATTTTTACAATGGATTGTTTATGAAGTGAAAGTCTTACATTTTTTTTTCATAATTGACAGATGAATCATCCCCAGTCTACTAAGAACAGCAGACAGAAACAGAAGAAACTGGAATACACGAGTGTAGGTGTTGGACTAAAGGAGTGCACCATAACCACATTACCAGACAGCCTATTCATCAAAGGTCACTTTACAACTCCAAACATTCCAATTTGGATTACATGTGGATTCAAGCTACTGCAAGGGTATCCCTCTAGGTAGTAGTTTGGCAGACCTTGTTTGACTTTTATTCAAAAATGTCTTAGTACCCTCAAATATCTATTTTGGCTGCTCTTTCAAAAATGAACCCATTAAATTTATGTTTTTGAAATTGGTGTACATATCAGTGCTCTGTTTTGATTTAAGTCATAAAGCTCCAATCGTTTTGCAACCCAAATGTTGTAGGCATGCCTTAAAATATTGCTAAAATACCAAATCAATAAAAAAAAAGAAGATCAATTGTTTTTTTTTTAACAATTCATTAGAGGCTAATTTTGGCACTTGTCAAAAGAATGGGAAAATAATCTAATAGCTCTTTTCAAAAACTGCAGAGAGATTTCAGATTGTTTATAAACGTTGCAGAGGACAACTTTTAGCATAAAAAAGTTAAAAGAACTTTCCTTGAGGTTTTAGTCCTGCCATTAAGGTGGGGGCGGGGAGGGGGAGTGGTCAAGGACATTAAAGCTTGACCAATACTGCTGATGGCTACAGTCGTCCACTGTTCGTCTGTTCAGCTTAGAATAGTTTATCCAGACAACCCCTCGGGAGAACCTGTTTCTTGTTACGTAATATGTTTTTAAATATTATTGATGAAACCTGTTTCCTCTATACTATATATGTCAGTTTAACTATTTTATTAATTTAATTCCATTAGCAGACTACTAAAGTACAGTATTTAGCTGTATCTTGTTGTGCACACTGCACAAAGGGTTTGCACTAAATTGCCCTGTTTCACTGTGTGTGTTCACAAGGGATCCCAATACATTAATTACTGAAAACTGCAAATATCTGTTGCAAACTGGGTATAGATTAATTTAAAATAATTTTATATTCTTCTTCTCACTCTCATTACTCTTTACAGACATTCTCACCACAATTCCAGACATTGAGTCCCAAAATATGCTGTGACAAGGCTCTGTGGATTTGCTCAGTGGCGAAATAATTTCCCTCGGCCTTATATACTGGCTACGGTGCCACCATAACTGGCAGAGTATCATAATACGTCAATTTGTAACACTGTTCTAAAAATTTCAAGCAATGACGACCCGACTACTTATGGGAAATTGACATTTTGTTTCATCGAACTGTAGAACAATAATAACTTTTACCAGTTATTTTTTCTGCAAACTTCAAAGGTAGTTCATATCCCATTTATTGAAACAAGATTTAACTTCAGAAATTATTTTCCTTTGTAAATACCTTTTGAATGTGTTCATTATTGTTAACAGAGATAGTTGTAGTTTTTGTACTATTTATAGGTCATCAGTTGTTTGCCTCAAATGTTAGCATGCTAAAATAGCTGAAAGTTTTCAAAATAATTTCCAGGGAGTTTTTACTCTCCAAAGTATTCCCAGACATCAGGAAGTTTTGATACTTCAATACTCGAATTTCTCAGTGAGGAACCTTGCTTTGAAGGTTGGCAAGTGAAATTCGATTTGTTGAAGTTTTAGCATGAGGGACTATTTAATTAACTTTCTAGCATATTGGTCAATATTGGTGACCTTTCAGGAACATTACAAGTTCAACCTGGTTCGCCCTGGCTTGGTTTATACCCGGAGAATATATATTTGCGGGGTGGAACTGTGTTTGTATCGGATAAAGAATTTGATAGAATTAGCATATCATTCATGAAGATAATGAACATGCAAAGGAAGTATGACAACAGTCATTTGCATAACTTAACATATTAATTATGACAATTGTCTTTTCTCATAACATGGCTGCCAAAAGCGAACATGCATGCACGTATGTATATTCAAACGTGTTTGAACACTGTATCTTCTTTCAGATTTTGCGATATTTATTCATGTACAGCTCTGATTTTCACAAAGTGATGGACCATATTAAGAGTATTCACTTCTGTATTACTACCATAATAACTATTAATATCTATTATTGCAATTTTATTCAAGATATATGCATAATTATTAAATATATTAGTGTTCCTTCTTTTTTTCTTTTGCCAAGACATGAACAATTTAGCATTAAACACATTATTGTTAACAATCATATAACATTGCTATTTAAAAGGAACATACAACAGACCTTGTTTGCTTGAAGGAGCTTTCATTTATTTTGGCCACAAGGCAATTTACACCTCATAACTTACTTCCCTAAATGATTTGAGTAGGGAGATGTGAAATAAAAAAGTAAATTATTTGTTGAAATGTAAGAAGGAAACTTAAAATAAGCAATTCAAAGACTATTCCATTATCATCATTACCACATGATGAAATCTGGTGAATAAAATTTGAAAGAGGAAGTTCCATCGTGTCCTGTTACTTTCTTATTTTACTTTTTTATTGTCGGTTGTAATTTTGTGTACATAGCAGCACCGAAATACTACTTCTTTTGCAAACAGAAAGTTATAAAACCATGAAATGCAAGTCAGAGGTCTATGAATCAAAATAACTCATGACTTTTGGAATTAATAAAAGTTGTCTCATATGCAAATATCTTAAATCTTTTAATTGTCAATCACCTAATTATAACCCTTACCTGGAGGCAATGTATGATAATGACTAAAACTTGTGTACAGTCTTTGTGTAATCATATCAAAAATGAGCTTTGAAACCTTCACAGAGTGATTTTGTTTTATTACTTGGAGACATTTCAAACATTCTTTGTCTAATCATAACCCTTACACTTGTCTGTGAGTACCTGCTTAAAGCATCCCTTAAGAGATTAAACTGAGAGAGAAATTTATAGCAACTATGGCTTCTGCTTTGCTAACATATGGGATCAGCAATATATTGACCTTTGAATCCATCACATAGTAATGGAGACTTTTAGTAATGGAGACTTGTCCTTCCTGATGGTATTGTAACCGAACAATGTACTCTCCCCTGTTATCACACCTTTAGCCAGGTACTTATGGTGCACTTTTCCTTATGAAAGGGTGTTTGACAATACACTTCAGGGCCATAGCCTGGGTAGAATCCATTGGAGGGCAGTTGAACACCAGGTTGTATTGTCCATGTTACATAGTGATGAGTTTGATGTGTGCGTGTATAAACCAGGGCCTGTTTTAAGAAATTTTAATGGGTGGGCCACATTCAACAAAGGACAATCATATACACTATTTAAGTGGAGTGCTACCATCAGTTGGCTCGTAGTGTAGCAAGAACATTTTTGTCAAAATTGTCTCCCAGATTGCTGGATATGGCACTTCCCAAGCCTTGTTCGTTGCATCTAAATATTCCTTACTTTTGAGATCTCATATTTTAGAAATTTACACTTTCACAAAAGGCAAATTAGAAAAATTTATGTGGCAATCGGCAATTCACTTTGTAGGGAAATATAGGACCTTGCGTTACTTTATAAGTTCTGCTTATTCATTATTTTACACAGGTAATTGAAGATATCAAAGAACACTAGAAGAATCTGATGGTAGCCGTAGCCTATATATGCTGAGGGGAAGCCATATGGGGAATTTAGGGGTAATTAGTTGTTAGGTTTGTGTTATCATGGTTTACATGCCAAAAATGGACCTGGTACGGATGTGTGTGTTGGGGGGGGGCAAATAAGCTGAGAGGGTGGGCCGTGTAGGGGACTGGGGGGCCACATCCCCCCTAATTAGTATATTAAAAAAGGTCCTATATTCACAGTGCCTTAATACCCCTAGTTTAAACATTGGGGCAATAATATAGGGGCTAAAAATGAAACTGATAAGCCTACCTAAAACACACCAATAGACGTAATAAATATATTTATGAACTGTAGTTTCACTTTAAGACTACTACACTGTTCCCCCAGGTTAACTCTTAGCTCTCTACGTTTATTGTTATTAGATAACAAAACTTGTGAGGAACCAAAACAACACACGGTCATCGTATCCGCGGTCGTGCATATACATGATCGGTTAAAATAAACCTTTTGTTCCTACAATACGTGCCTAGAACCTTGAGGTTGGACACTACTGAAGACTAATGAAATCAGAAGAAATGATACGTACATTTCGCTAAACCTAAAATAGCGCATACTGTCCAGGCGTTCACATTATCGTAGGTCTACTTTCATTTAGGGAAATTTTTAGTGGAAATCTCAGGTAGGGGGGGGGGAGGCAGCTGCCCCTGCTCCCCCCACAGGCTATGGCCCTGCACTTCATTTCACCATGTTATTATTTAACTGTCTGAAACCGTTTCATAAAACTCAAGGGCTGTACACAATTTCTCTCAGAAAGAAACAAAAATAACCTGACTATATTAAAAAAGTTGAGTTTAACATTGACTGGTTTAATCCGACTGAATTGTGCATGTGATTGTTGTCCAACATTTAAAGTTTCCTCCGCAAGTTTTTCTCTGCTTTTTTGAAGTTTTTTTTTTTCATCCAGGTGAAACCACAATTGATATACAAAGGTCACATTAAGATAACAATAGGGAAAAATTAGAGGATGGGGGAGGAGAAATCACAAAACAGAAGGCATTGAATTATTTACAGAGCAAGGAGGATTGCAATTAAAGACAGCAGCCCTAAGAAAACTTACTAATAAAAATGTTACACTTATTCCTCTCAGCTCTTAAAAAAATGACTCAAACTTTCATTAGTGACACAAGTTTCACTACTCACTACTCTCCAATGTATTATTTTCTCATTGCATATAATCACATTTTGAAATATGTAACAGACTGCTAACTTTATTTCACAAACTATCATCTTCCTAGCTGATGAAGATACCTGAGGAAGTTTTACTTATAGTGGTTTGAATAAGATCAACTAAGATCTAACTGAACTTGAATATGCAATATGTTTGGTTCTTTTTCTTTTCCACTGAAAGATGAAATCATGCAAACTTGTGATGACATGTTATAAACATCGCCATAAATTTGTTTTGTTTTTTTAAAATTCACTGCCTTTCTGGTTAGTTTAAAAACCAAAATATCTACGAGAGAATTAAGAAATGCAAAGGCCCAAAAAATGGAGCACCTGAGATAAACATCCTAGGACCCTGTTTCATTGATAAAATGTTTGATTGAAATAATGCAGGTAACTTTTCACACTATGACAAACAAAATATCACTAAAAATATGCAAGAAAATTACAATCCTCATACAAGGAGATTTACAATTTCATAAACAGTGATAATATTAATACATTTCCATTTTGTTTCTTTGTTCCTGTGAAAATGTTCTTCATCCTTACGAGTTTTTGTTGTGCACTTTGGGAGGCTTTGCCTTTAGCGAAGGGTCAATTTGCTCTGGTAATAGTCCCTTGACTTGAAACAGCCTCTCTGCTCTTTGTAGTAAAGTCCCACCACATTTCAGACCTCTTGAAATGAGCTCTTTTTTCAGTTGATCTAAACCGAGTGCTTCCAATTCGGCTACGGTTTCAACCTCTTCTAGATTTAATTCCATCATTACCTGTGTAAATGAAACAAGTAAACACGATAACAACATCTAGATGCATCTGACACAAACAATCATGCACACGCAAAAGGTAACAACAATATGGGGGAACCAGCTACTGAAAGTTCCTTGTTAAGTTTTAGACGGAGCACTGTGTGACTTAGAAACCACCGCAGACCTGCCATCCTTTCTTTCACAAAAATGGATATCTTTCACAAAAGCTGGATTTCTTTCACAAAAACTGGATATATTTCACAAAAATAGGGATATTTTACAAGTTCGCATCACCGAAAAAAAAATTCAGAGTTAAAGAAAGAAAAAGGGAGGGTTGTACAAAATGCCACTATTTGAGAAAAGATAGCAAATACTAAAAACTAAAAAAGACACCAAACCTGATTACAAGTATGTTGCAATTGGTATTTTGCATCTGCCTGTTAAACTGGGATAGTTGTCAAGTCTACATTCGACGCTTATGGATATTTACTTACTTTAGTTACTGTAACAATGAAGACAGAGCTATTCCTGAACTCTATCTCAAAAATGAAATACCCTCAATCCCTGCTCTTCCCTCCTCCCCCGACCCGCAAAAATGACATCGACACTATGTTTACTCGTACTGCAAACAACTTGCTGAAAGTCTGGTACCTGTGGTTGGCAAACATTTAGGACCACGACTCAGGATCTTCTACGTGGGGAATGTGCCAGAACCTATCAAATCCTAACCCCTTCTGAAACTATGCTCAGAATGCACAAGAGTTAGGGACTTGATGTTAAATTAAACATAGAAAATTAGCCAAACTCATCAAGCTAAAGAAAATGGAGATAAATATTCTAACATCTGTTAAAATCCAGCAACACAAAGAAAATTGTCCGGAACACTATTTTCAGTCTTTGTAGATCCCTAGATGCCTATATTTGCAATGTAAACCAGCAGGAAAGAAAAACAATGACATTGTGCCACATTTATCATGAGATAAAAGGTTGTAAAACAGAATAAAAAGAGAAAAAAAGATTAACCTATCCATTTTCAATTATTTCATTTACCTGTTTGCTTGTGTTAGGGTTTTCCTCAGTGGTTGGAATTGTTTTATCTTCAGCATTCTGAGCAGCACCTACTTCTTGTGTGGGATTCTCGTCCATCCCGCTAACATTCGTTGGATGTTCATGGTCCCCTTTGTGTCCCGGTGTTGCACCTTCCAAAGGGATCAGTGGTTTATCTTTGATGAGAGGCGGTTGCACAGACTTCGATTCAGAGGGACATTCGTCCTCTTTGACCTTTGAATAAAGCGTTGCTTCTGTCTCTTCATCTGAATTATCAGAGTCACTATCATCGTCTTTGACCTTTGAATAAAGCGGTGCTTCTTTCTCTTCATCTGAATCATCGGAGTCACTATCATCGTCGACTCCAAGCCTATAAATTATGAATTGTTATCCAAAAGAAAGTATGATTGAAGTCTTAAGAAATGCAAAGAAAATATGATTTGATGATAAAATGATGTTACTTTTAAATATAGTAGCATCATTTAGGAAACTATACTATATTTGGAGTTTAGCTGAGAAATATTCATACCTCTGTGAAAGGCCTTCAATCTAATCAAGAGATATTTGTGGAAATACAACATTTAGAGTACTCCTAATGTAGCTAGTGGGTTATTGAACCATTTAATTCAAAACATTTTAATGATTTTACGTAACAGATAGGTACTAAATAGGTACAAAATTCATTTCAAAGGACCCCAAAAGTGGGATATGAGACAAACCAGGTGGCAGAGTTGAGAAGGTTTTAAAAACTTACAAACAAATTTAGGACTGGATCTGAAGTTACATTCCTGAGATGTGACATCAGTGCATTAGGTCTGTTAAAGCAGTATTTTTGTGATTTCCTTAAAATATTATACTTCTAAAATTGAAAAAATATCTAACAATGCAGAAAATTTGGCTGGACAGCTCAAGTTTCACAAAATATGGCTAAAGAGGAACAAGGTAATTTTGAATATTTCATTGAATTTTAATCAGTTATATTGCACTAAAGTTTGATACATTCTCCACGAGTTAATGAAATTTAACAGCTAATTGACCTGAATCATATGTGGTATGCTCTTCCTTTCGAACTTCGCAGTATTCTTTCTATCAATTGCTTCTCAAACATTATCTTTTTGTTAATCATGATACTTATTTCAATAAGTTAAATGCTAAGTAATGTTATTTTGTAAATGTTAAATTTCTCCAGTTTTGTATTTTGGTTTCAGCATGACCGTGCAAATCTTGTGTTGCAAGGTAGTGGTTGTGCATAAACTTTTCATTCATTCATTCATTTGTTCGTTCATTCGTTCATTCATTCGTTCACTCATTCATTCATTCATTCATTCATTCATTCATTCATTCATTCATTCATTCATTCATTCATTCATTCATGTAGCTTACCAGAGACGGCTCTTCTTTGATGACAGAGCAGAGGAATCCCCTTCGAGTTTCCTCTTCTCTGTTGATGAAGATGGCTCATCTACAGATGCAGAGGCATATATTCCTGCCGACAGATAATTAAAATTTATATATATATATATATATATATATATATATATGAAGTTCAACTGCAATGATAACTTTTTGCAAGAAAAGAAACCAGAGGAAGAAAGCGAAAAGAATTAAGTAACTGTGCTAAACCAAACGACACCAGCTGATAGCAGCAGAAGAAACAAATAGGTCCACAGAATGTGAAAGATGATCATGAATTATTACTTTTAATGCAGTGCCGTTGGTGCCCCTACCAGTTGCAGTTGACACACTCAGAATTATCTTTACCATCATCAAACAAAGTTATTAACTAAAGCTAATTGAATTATATCCTAATTATATTCCCTAATTTATAGCCCAAATATTCCTTTGAAAACACCATTTGACAATGTTTGGGGGGGGGGGATTCTTCCAGACCCCCCACCCCTTACATGGATGTTGTCTTTGATGACCCAAGGCCACACCCCCCTACATTATTAAAACCTGAGTCTGGCCCTGGCAAAGCATGCTCAAATGACCTACAGCAAACTTGAAACTTGAGAGTGACAAGAAATCTTGGGAGCAAAAGAAAAGAAGACTATATATTGGCACCAAGGCTGACTGTTATAGATACCTTGAGTGATTGCTTCATCCAGACTCTCAGCTACTTTGCTCTTCTGTTTATCATATTTTGGATCGACAAAGTAGTGCTTCGGTTCTGATCGTAGCTTCTCGAGTTTTGCTTGTTTTCTCTCCTCCTTTTCCCTCTCTCTGTCTGCTTTCTTTGAAATCCAATCTGCTAGCCTGTGAAATCAATTGCAAGAAAAACATACATGTATCTCTTATTTTTACTTCACTGGGACGACATCAGGATTGAACAAAAATTCAGTGTATATTGTTTTGACACTTGCATTCAACTTGTAAAGGAAATTGCACAATTGATTCAAACTTTTGCATCGTCAGTATTTTTTAAGGATTTTCTACTGTATCTCAATCTCGAAATCAATATTGATCTTCGAAATTTGTTTTGCATTGACACCAGCACATCATCTGGGAACCCTTAACTGCACAAAGTTAAGACGAGGAAAGAGAATTTATATTGCATGAATAATATTTTCATATTACGATATTCCATACATCTGGAGCATGATACTGCCTGATGGTTAATTGACAGGTTTGTTATGTTAAATGCCATATAATTTACCCTACATCATAAATATCACTGATTATTAATATTTTTTTGATTATCTCTCTCTGTTCTGGGACATGAAGTATGCAGAGTGGGTTAAGGCTTTGTGCTAATACTGTATACGCAGTTAGAACTATACTAACTGATTTTGATTGAAGAAATCAATGGTGGTTAAAACATTTTTGGTGTTAATTCCGTGTTTATATAAAGATAAATTTCTTCCTTAATTTTCGGTGAAATTTCTTATAAATTAGATATGTTTTCAAAAACTCTGCAAGCCGCCATATATGTAGTAGATTGGTGGTTTTGTGGTCTTTGTGTAACGCAAGATGATTTTGAACAGCAGACTCTTCGTTGTTTATAAATCGCGCTATCCAGCTCAAACGCGAAAAATGTTCGCATGTAGGCGACTCTAATGTTTACAATCGGACAGTCTGCGAAGCATAAGCTTCTCGGTACTACATTCTGCTCTGACATTGATCCCGCCAAGTTTGATCTTTCGGTGTTCCGAATACTTTTCAAGTTTCCTTTTACTGTAAATTTGATCCGTGAATTTTATTTCAGCGATTTTGAAGAACAGTTTATGAACTGTGGTTTGAGTGTGAGAGTGTATTATGTGCAACACTATGTATACGTATACCAACTGGGCATGGTAGGCTGTATACGTTTGCGATATATATGTATGTAATATATCATAGGCAATCACCTGTGCGTGTACACACGAGAGTGTATTTGCTGCCGAAATAGGAGTGCTAACTTCAAGTCGTTCGTTTTGCCTATACTACGTCAATCACTAAATTGATGCGTTTGAACAAATGGTGGTTTTGGTGAGAAACTGGTGAATTTGAAAACCAGATTTCTACAAGAAGAAAACGTCGAATGGGGACAATTTTCACATGGTTAGAAAGAGAAAAATAAGAACTACAAGGACAATGTATCAAGTAATCCCCAGCATCTACCTTGTAACAATCCTTACCCTGGATTCTAAGTTTAGTTTTAATGTGTACAAGTTTCATATCTGCACTTCTATAATGATCTTTGTTGATAAAATAATCTTTACTTTCATCACCTCTGTGTACAAAAGTACCTGATGACATTTATCTTTTCAACTAACTTATGGAGAACTCCAATAGAGACTTTGCTCAGCTTTCCTTTTTCCATGGATTTGCCACTTAGCATCACTCATCAGGTACACCAGGTACAAGGTACACCAGGTACATCAGGTACATCAGGTACACCAGGTACATCAGGTACACAAGAATCACATGCCAGCTGCATGCCAGCTCTATCTAAAATTGTAAAGGATATTGTTAGCACAAGTACAAGTGTGGCTATGAAACATCTGTTTACAAAGGAATTAAATGAATAACAGAAACATAGTCTCTCATATCCATGGAGAACCCAACTTGTCATCACCAAGCAACAACGATTCTGAACCTATCGAGCGACTTATGTTGCCGTTGGAGTTTGGACCACGGATCTAATGCATGCGGAGGGACACTATAACCACAAGACAACCCTACCAATTTACAGTAGTTACACTTACTTCTTTTCATTGTTTACATCTCTCATGCGTCTTCCACTTAGATCTCTGCAAGCTTCGTGGTTGGTCGTTTTCTCGATCTGGGCACCAATCATACGAAGCATGGATCCAAATCCTGTAATACAATTAATATACTGATAACGTCAAACTTAAGAAAATTTTTCGGATAGTTTAAAAAAGCTATGACTGGAATAATTTTTGGGGAATTTTTCTGATAACTCTTTCCCATTGAAGGAAAGTCAGGGGGCCTGGTGATCATACTTTATCAGGCCCTGCTAACTTTCACTAATTTTACCAACACAGACTTTTGCAGTAAAGCAGTTTGTTAACAGTAATTTTTTGCTCCATTTGTTTTGCCCAGCAAGTAAACTGCACGGTTCGGTGCTGTCATATCATAAAAACACAAATCACAATTGAAAATTTTGCAATGGAATACTAATACAATAGTGTTGGTATATTGAGCGACCATTAGAATAATTACAAAACAAAGACTATGATCCCACAAGTTTTTTTATGCACACAACTGTAATTCTTGAAATCCTGGGAAGGGTGTGCAACAATATTCATGGCATTTTGAACAAACAAATGGAAATATGTAATGTACAAAAGAGCAACAATACAAGAAATATGACATTGTGGTCAGCAACTTGTGAAAGTTCACTGTTTGACGTTACAATCAAGCTAATAGATCTTTCAAACATTGTTAACTTGTACAATTTCGCAAACTGTGTATGAGTCAAAACATAGGTAAGTCAAAAATCTGTTCATAGTGCACCAAACCTTCCTTCGGTAGAAAATCCCAGGCTAAGTCACTGCAACACAATATTTAAAGGCATATCCCCACAGGGGTCTGACAGTCAATGCATCAAAAGAAAATGGGTGCATTCTTGGTATGATTTCAAATTTTGAAAGCAACTTTCCTTTCTATACTTTAGCTCCCTACGGTAGAATATGAATGGTTTCATTTCTTCTTATACATGTACTATTGTACTCGTAGGTCTAATTTGTACAAAAAGTGCAAAACTAAGCTAGCTTTCTTAAGAATGTCCATCATTGTACATATGCATTCTCATTGAAGTTTTCCCTGTATGGCAAGAGTGCTGTTATTCTACTACATATGCTCATAGATGCAGACTTATAGCATGACTCTGATTATCCCCCACTCCCCTCAAGTTCACATTCTTATCATCCCCATTGTTGATTCTCATGTGCTATGTACAACTACACCTACCCCCTTTTCCACCTCTCAACCTGAGAGATATATGGTAGACTCCATTGGCCTTTAACTGATCTTCCTCTTGGATTAGGAGCCCATTATGATACAGAACTACCTCTGCAAGAGGCAGGTGCTGCAAAGTGAAGAAAAAGGAAAACAAACCTAAAACATACTGTATATATGCATGCGGGAGCTGAACAAAGGTAAAGTATGGAAAGTCATGGTTGTAAAGGAGACTTGACCAGGTTGAATACCTGGTTGTAGGCAACATCTTCCACAAATCCAGGCACTCTACAGTACTTGAGTTACAATATACAGTACAGGAAGTAAGTAAATCATGTGTGAACACATGTGACACAGTATTGTATTTTATTCTGACACTTTAAGGGATAGTTCAGGGTTAATTTATTTTAAAGTTATGACTGATAGACTTGTAAGTAAACTTACATAAATTCTTTAGTTCTAGTATCCTGGTGAAATTCAATTTTTACATCCATGCCATTTTCTAAAATCAGGTTGTTACTGAATGTTACTGTACATTCCAAATTTGAAATTGAAGCAAAGAAGTGAAAATAACAGTAGTGTATTACTAGGTGTACAAGAAAGTGTTCCTCTGAAACATTTGAGTTTGACTGCAAAATATATGGTAAGGCCTCCTTTCCTTTATGGTCCATCTGACGTTAAATGCTTTACATACCAGTATATAACATAAAGGACAAAGCTACACTACCGCTCACGTCTAACTGGACATGTGTACGCGCACAGAATCGTATAAAAACGTATAAACAAGTACAATCGCGTATAAACTCGTTGACAAACAAATTGCCGCGTAGACGCCGCGTAGACACCGCGTATCATCCCTGTACGAGTTTATACGCAGGAAATGCTATTGTGCTCAATGAATAGGGATTAAAGTGGCCGCAAGAATTAGTGAGATGTTTGAAACAGCCGTTCCTTACATCTTAGTTTAAGTTGTGATATTCACCTAGCAGTAAAGGGGACGCAGGTAAAGTGTTTGCCGGCATAGAACTTAACTGGTTTTCGTTAATTGGGTTTCTATTCAGTGTTTCTCTTCCCGACTTTTTTTTTCAGTTGTAGAGGTTTTGTTCCATGGAGGATAAGTTTACTATGAAAAGTTGGCAACATTTTGAAGAAATAATAAAGTAGTACTAAGCGTTTCTTGTGTCAATTTTCTATATAATTTACCGTTGGTTCCAACAGAATGAAAAAAAAATTCCAACGAAGTCCTAAGCCGCGTAGACACGACGTAGACACGACGTAGACACCTCGTAGAAAGTTGCGTACAGAAACGTATAACATGGTATAATCGCGTAGATAAACGTAGAGTATACGTCTACGCGGAGTTATACGTGAGCGGTACTGTATCACTCACAGTATGCTAGATTCAACCCTGTGCAGTGGCAACGTTATGACTGCTAAGTAATGTCAACTTACTTCTACAGTAAGCCTACTGTATATCGATGCCAAACTATTTCAACTTGTGACTAAACCACACTGAGATTAAACTATCCTTGAAAATGTCTTTTTAAGTTTGGTACTAATTTAGAATCCGTACCATTCAACTACCCGACAGGCTAATACCCCTTTAATTCATTCCAGCGAATCATTCAGGCGACGCACCTTTTCACTGACTGTTATTCTATTGATTTGAGAGACAGAAAGCAAGCACACACGTTCAGCCGGATTATACAGTTGTTATTCTGCCGATTCGAAGTAAGCCTTCCCATTCATATGGTACGGATTCTAAAGTTAGGCCTTAATTTTATTTTTGGATGTATCAAAGTATTTGTGCCAATATTATTAACAGTGACCTTGTAACAGTGTATGTTACACTTAACTGTAGACTAAGCTCAGTGCTCTTCCTACTACTACTCCATTTGCCGCCCTAGGTCTAACTCTATGGAAGTTTGATACCCAGAGTAGCATAGCCTATAACCAATCGACTCATTAGTTACCTCTCCACCTCAAATGGGCAGATCTTATGGCAATTTCTGCTAGACCTCATTGCCATTATATTCCAAGCCTTAGATTACTTTTTTTAACTTATTTGAAATGGATGCGTAACCTTAATTATTCAAAAGAATCCACGACTAATATCTGAAGTGGATGTGCAGAGCTGATCTGACTACAGTAAAGTACGTACGTAGCAAACTTTGATCATAACATTAGGCCTAACAGTTAGGTTCATGTTAGGCTACGAACATGGTTATTTAAGTTCTAACAAGGTTTACCTGTGTACTACTGATCCATTCTTTTAAATTTTTTCCTCTAGGACCACAAGAAATGACAGGAACCTCGACTAAATCTCCGAGTAATTTTTGGACATAGATTGTCATGACTTTTCTTTAATACAAACACTTGCGAATATTGTAATTTGATGTTGTAACCCAGAGTCGTGCAGTACAATAGTGATTGTGTGCAATATTTTATTTTCATTTACAACCTTGTTATGGAGCGCCAAAAGGATAACAATAGAACCACCAGCACACTTACCACCCGGAACATCAGAAACAACTGAGTTCTTTGTATTTTAGAAGGAGTAGTTGTCAGATCATTGCGTTAAGTATACCCACTTGTTTAGACCTCATCTTGAATTTAAAATTAGCTTAGAATCCCTTCTTTCAGTGAAAGACAGGGAAATTCTAGAACGAAAATAGGTTAAAGATGTGTCACTATAGGTTAGTTAGTTCAACCGCGAAAAACGTTTTCTACCATAAGAGGCTTCGATTTCACAATCTCAGATGTAGAAGATTGTTCGTGGCTATGGTAATATATTTTTCATTTGGAAGTTTCAAATGGTTGGAACACTTGGTCATTGCCACAAGTTGCACAAATTAAGTAGTACATATTTTAAATGTTTCTAAGAGGTATTTGAATGAATGAAATGATTCGGTTGTACTGTTTCAAAAACGACTTAAAATGCTTCAGACAGTCATTTCTAGAATTCAAGAAGGATTTGAGAATTCAATGTGAAAATTTTCTGATCTTGTCCTTGATGGCAACTCATAATAATTGCCATTTTCTACTAAATTAAACTCACTTTCGACTCATCTCAAAAGTCGCAGCACCATAAACAACTTATTATAGGTAGTCTGTAAAGGCCCCAAAATATAGCATGCTATACTTGCTAGAAGTTTTTCAAAAAGTACTTTCCTGGAGATCTTTACTCTCCCAATTGTTCTCAGACATTCTGGATGAACACACAAGATTTTTGAATGTCCTAGTGAGGTAAATTTGGGTGATAACCAAAATGGTTTAAGAATTCTGACCAAAGGTGACCATATTTAAAAATCTGGCATATTTGGGGCCAATACAGCATACCTATAATGGAAGCATCAAATACAATCGCACATTAAAGAAACTTAGTGGTGGACACAAGAGAAATCTCTATACCAGCATTTAAAAGCAACCGCAGTATATCCATACCCGTATCCATACCCCCCCCCCACCCCTCTCTAAAAGAAAGGAAAAAACCCATCGACCTTGCATGTGCCTTGCATGTCTATAGATATTGATCATCCAAATCACTTCGAATCTACTTTTCGTTAAATTCTTTCATTCTTTGTTCAGCAATATATATAAGACTTGAATTAAAGTAGCATCATTTAACTACTATCATTAAATCATTAAATTTTTGTAAATATTACACACCAAACGAAGGCACCGAATGTACATATAGAGGAGGAACCTGGCCCCTTTGCAGGGATAGCAATGGGACCCTAAAGGAGAGTCCAATCATTGTTTGGGTTTGGTTGAGAATTTTATGTATATATAAAATATTAATATTACCTATTATTTATTTTATCCAATTTAAAAGTACAAGCATAGGTAAATATACACAATCGCCGCCTCATTAAACCCCATCCGACCCCAGGTGAATACCCTGCAATATTAACGACATATATAGCATAACAAGATTATGCATTAACCACTTTCCTCAATTACCTTCATGATGGCCAACCACCCAATCACACCCAACTAACGAAACGTATCCTTCCTCCTACCCTCCCCATCCATCGCTCCCCTTTCACTTGTCCTCCCCCTGGAGACATCGCTTTCATCTAAGATCAAACCTGATCAAAGTTAATTACGGTACATTTGTATTTAAGGCTTTCCTAGATCTTATGTTAATTCAAGGGCGTAGGAACCGGTGGGGCTGGAGGGCGCCAGCCCCCCCCCCCCGCCCCCAGTGAAAAATATGGT
>JAIPMN010044565.1:9096-33699 GCA_020650975.1 Apostichopus californicus | reverse complement strand
ATATCAGATCCAGTTTAAGGAAGGAATATTAAAACATATTTCATCTGACTGCTCCAGACTTTCTTTTGCATTGTTGAGATTGTGACGGTTCCCCGCTGTATTAAACCGGTCAATCAATATCCTTACTACAGTCCTAGTCTGACAGCGCTGTCGTATACCAAACTGGCGTTTGTACTGACGCATGCGTATTCGTTTGATTTGGCTGATCGCTTTGCCGTATTTGCTAGATGATTTCTTCAAATTTGGCGATTGAAGCGAAAAACGACTTTCGGCTACGAACTAAGGCGTAGGAGGCGGGGCGGGCTGTAACCTCCCCCCCCCCTCTCCCCTCTCGCCCAACAAGATATTTCGTGGAAATTCGTACTCCGTGCTTTCCTTCTCTGTCCCAAGACGATGTTATGATAATCCACTTTTGGCATTCCTTATAACGAATTCGAATTTCAAAGGTCAGGGGGATCTCCTTCCATATTGGTTACATTAGTCGGGCAAAACGTTTCAGCCGCCCCCTCCCCCCTCCCAATCAAATTGGGCTATGAATACAAGGACAAATGTTGAGCAGACGTGCAACGTTCAAACGTTAACTACTGTCAAAATATTTGCATTGACGATCGAAGTCAAATTTTGTTTAGTTCAGCGCGGAGTTCATAAATGATGGTGTGAATTTGAAACAGTTTTATGAAGCACACTTTATAAGGCACTAATTCATTAAGGATGCTTGCGATGAGATATGTAACTCAGTAGATTGCCTTTATTTGGCAACGTGTAATTGTTGATGTGTCTACCTTGTTCTTGGTTTGGTAATCGGACTTTTCAGTTTAACTATCGCGCGCCCCCATTCCAACGACTTTGTTGGCCTATTAACATTTTGAGTAGGTAGCAGGGCTCTAGTACTCTACGGAGTCCATTCTCTGCGGACTCGGATTCTGGCTCTGGTTGGCTTACACTCGGACCTGGAGTGCCATGGATTGCTGACAGAGTCCATTAGTTTCTAATCATCTTAATAGCAAGATGGCATGCATGTATTTTATTTTTTTAATTCTCTTTGAAATTGTTAAATATAAATGATCTCACTAAAAAAGGAGTGAATTACAGTGCCTTATTAAAAGAAAAAGTTTAGTTTAATTTAGTTTAGTTTAGAAAAAAGAATCAGGAGAGACATAAAGTCCCCATCAAGACCTATGACAAAAATCTAAACAAAGATGTCTAAAATCCTATTCTTAAACATCCAAAGCAATTTGATATCTTACAAGTGTAGCATCTCATAGAGCAAAAATATTCTCTTGTTCAGAGCAAATGCCTCATTACGTCTTCGGTCTCAACTGTCTAAATATATGATGATGTAATTTTTGTTGCCAGAATTTTTGGCTCATTCGCATAGTTTGAAGGACTGTAAAATTCAGGCAATAACATCGCCTTTGTTTATCAAAAAGGAAAAGAAAACATTCGGGCACGTCACCGGTCAGATTTCAAACTTCAACACTAGTTGAGAATTAGTTGTGCTTAATCACTCAGTATAAGGTAACCTTATTCTTCACTATTGAAAATTTGAAAGACGGCTTCAGGCAGAATTAATATTTCATAAGAAAAGAAAAATATATCTAGCGCTATGTTAGAGCTTTTAATTGCTTATTTACATTATTTCCCGGTAATGTAGGAAATTTTGGGATTGGCTGGACATTTGAAATAATAGATATTATGCTATCAGATTGAGATTCAGATCACTCCATTGGACCATGTTTTCTAACAAAAGAGTTTTTAAAATCACTCAATTAGTAACTCCAATGACAAATTTGCAGGGCCAATGTGACCTAATATGCAGTTTTGGCGTAGCGTCATTACCACTGCGTATTTAACGCTGTTCTAAATATGCAGGGACAATAATCTTCCTTATAGTGATCTTTCGAACATAGTGTGCTAATTCATGCTTTTAAATACGGTAGTTAAATTGTAGCCATGCTTCGAGTAGAGGGTGGGATACGTCATCTCTTTAGTGGGAAAACCAGGTAAAAGGTAGGTGGGGCGATGGGGAGGGGGGGGGGGTGTGGTGCAGGTGCAGAATACAAGATTTCTGCCTTCACTAACACATTACTGCTGGGGCTTTTAGCTGGAACCATTTCATGAGCTTAAAGAGTTGGAGACAATCCAGAGATCATATGTTTAAGATTATTTACACCTTACGATTGATAGACATTTTGAAGAAGAAGACAAAAAATCAAAATGTAGAGATTTATTATCCAAATTTTGAAAGAAGTCTCAAAACGTTTGACGTAAAAGGTCAGAATTAATATTTATTTTTAAATTTTGAGATAAAAAAAAAATTGTAGCAAAATTTAGTCAAAATTCCAACCTCCCAGTTCGACCCAATATTATAATTTTATTCCACTGACAAGACTGTATACATTTCACCTCGACAATACGACAAGAAAATACAAACCAAGAAAAACAATGAGGAAAAGCAAATAGATTCTTACGCAATATGACGTCACAAACTGACAAAATGCTAGCATCCTAACGCAACCTTGGAAATCAGGGTATCTGGTATTAAAGAGATAGAGAGTAGTGTAGTAGGCCTAATCGAAGAAAAATGGCTTCTAGCTACAAATGTTCACTGAGTTATCGCATTTGAATGATTATATTTCAATTTCTTGAGCTAAACGCTCAAAGAGGTCGATCATCTTCACCAAATGTTGATGAGTAAATTCGCTGTTTGAAAAAATCATCTGCCAGAAATTGACCTTATCCTTGACTGGTTGATACGCCATCATCAAGACCCCTGACGTCATCATTTCCTGTTTCAAAAGAGGCGCAAACTGTTGATGAAGAATTCACACAAGGAACAAAAATAACGTAAAAAAGGGGAATCAAAAACATATACTAAGAAGTTATAAATAATCCAACACACCTATAAGGAGTTACGGACTCTCATACTATGGCAATAAATAAAATATTTTAATATGCCAACATTCAAATTCAAAAACTCGTTTTGAAAGTTCATAGAATAACAATTTACATATCGATGTGCACGATTACCTGTTTCTCTTGCCCTACATCATGAGTGAATGGATATGAAATAATGAGTGTTTAGATATCTTGATGGTGGCTTTAATAGCAAACTATTCTTACCTTATGCAACTTGTCAAATAGTTCTGGTCCATCTGGTAAGTTACGTAATGACGGTGGAATGTACCAGAAACAGACGTTAGTGCATTCAGGCTGAGAGGAGATAGATTGAAAACATGATTAAATTAATAAATCAACATTTTATCAAAGTAAATGTAAAGTAAAATCATAGTAATATATAACTATAATGAATGTCAGAAAGGAAGAAAAGACACAGAGCATGGATTTTATTCGTTATATCACCACACCTAAGTTACCACCAAAACCTCTCTTTTGTATCTGGTGTTGAAAGTAACCAACAATTATTACAGTCTATAGCACGTCACATAGGTTGGAGGACGTGCACAATATATGAGGGTATAGATATAGTTGAGGAACGAAGTTTTCAAAGTAGAAAGATGAACAAGAGCATACGCAAAGCTGGATATTCTGCTAAAGACTGGTCTGTGCGAACATCTGTTTTGTATGGCGAGAAAAGATGTGTACAAGCCTGTTTAATCGGCGAGGAGATCAGTGGTATATGATGAACGGAGTATTCATTTCTTGAAATGAAGAATTCTTGGAATTGAATTAATTTCATAAGTTTTTGGATAAAAGGCGTTGAAACATTACACATAAATGATTCATAATTTATATACGATACACACCTCCTTGCATGGTTATAGAACAAAGAGATAGAG
Source organism: Apostichopus californicus (assembly GCA_020650975.1). Classification (NCBI taxonomy): domain Eukaryota; kingdom Metazoa; phylum Echinodermata; class Holothuroidea; order Aspidochirotida; family Stichopodidae; genus Apostichopus; species Apostichopus californicus. The sequence goes on along the minus strand of JAIPMN010044565.1, from coordinate 29,899 downwards.
TACACCATGATGGTGACTAATTAACAGCTTACTGCACCATGATGGTGACTAATTAACAGCTTACTGCACCAATATGGTGACTAATTACCAGCTTACTGCACCATCATGGTGACTAATTAATAGCTTACTGCACCATCATGGTGACTAATTAACAGCTTACTGCATCATCATGGTGACTAATTAACAGCTTACTGCACCATTATGGTGACTAATTACCAGCTAACTGCACCAATATGGTGACTAATTGCCAGCTTACTGCACCAATATGGTTGCAAAGAAATAGTTTGAAGCACTTGTGTGGGTCATGCACTAGTTATAATATCTAGAAGTATATCCTGTTGTGAGGATGCTCTATTTAAAAGTTATTTTCTTTTGAAATTTAATAAATCAATAATCACAACATAGAGTTCCTGTAGATTTATTTTTACTACAAGTTGCTGGTAGGATCTTTGTTTTTAAGTTACAATTTGTTTGATTCAGCCTAAGTGTGTCCATTGGAAGGTGCAGCTTTTATTCAATTGTTTTTTTTTTTATTATATCCATTCCTCCCCAAGATTGATTCTTTATTGAGGTTGTTTTCTGCTGTGAATTTGTTTGAAGCCTTGCTGTATATTACATTTTTTGTTTGGTGCATTTCTCCGAAATGATAGAGGTTTTATTTATTTTTTATTTACTTGTTTTGTTTTCTTGTAATTTTTGTATTTTGTATTATAAGACCATACTGAAATTGTAGTCTTATCAGCTTTTGCCATATGTGTTTTTTGTTCTCAGGTGTCTGAAGGGTCTTATTTTTATTTTGTTTTTTTATTTTTTGGGGTGCAAATTTCAGTTATTATAAGTTTCCACTGAATGAGACATTTCACACCCTTTGCCTAGTTAAGTCAAACTTAACGTAAAATTAATTCCTCTTTATTCAGTTAAAATCAGATCTGATGATTCCATATATTCTGCTAGAAATTTTCATAATTCAATATTCATTCATTTTTTCTCCATGAATGTAGTCATGTAAGTGTGAATCCAAGTCACCTCCAAGTATGTTACAACATCTGAAACTGATCAACTCTGACCAAAGCTGGCGATTTTGTTGCTTTCGTCATTTCCATGGTATCTTGTCGTCACAGAAAATGATTATTAATGTTATTTGATCAGAATCAGTGCCAGAGGATTGCGTGGTGAAAATTTAGACCTATCTAATGAAATTTCGACATTTTTGGAGGAAAATGGCCCAGGTTTTAAAGCCACTTTTTGTGCTTGGTTGGTCAATTTTAAGATTGCTACTGTCAAGTATCAATTCATAAAATTCTCAAATGAATATTGCGATGGACTGAATCAAACTAAGACACTCTTCCATGTCTTTGTACTTAATGTAGGCCAACCAGTAAATAATTAAACATACCTTCTGGTTCTCAATATTTCGTCACCAAGACACTAGTTATCAAATAAGTATTTTAATTTAGTATACACTTTTCAACTGCAATTTTAATCTTTTGATGTTTTCGCCAGGTTTTTCCTTGATAGGGATAATCCGGAGGAAGTATCCATGAATTCTATCTCTGCTACAACTGCAGGCTATGATCTCTGAGGAAAGACTAAGAGGCTCTTGATAATATTTAAACTGATATATTCAACTGTTGTGTGCTTTTGTGTACAAACTACATTGTTTTGTGAATTCTTCATTTCAAATTCTTGTGTAGGTAAATTTTTGAATGTATTATCAACACGAACGTCTTATGATTTTACCAGTATTTGGAAAGAGGGACTCTTACTACTACAAGTCATCTCTCAATGTCAAGATGACTTAAAAGTCAAGATACCCAGACTATTAGTTTTATTTTCATTAAGATTGTGGCAAGTTGAATGGTATGTTTCCATTCTTAATTAATAGAAACTTGATGTAACAAGTAAAGATGACAGCAATATTTTAAGTGTTGCTATGTCCAGATCACATTTCTATAGATGGTATTTTCATAGAGCATGGAAATCCTGCACGGCAATGCATGATGTTAAATAATTTAGTCAAATCATGTTTTCATATTTGTTAGTGATATACTCACATGTTAACCTTCACACCTCACAACCTTCTACCCCTGTCCGTTTCTCCCGCACGATTCTCCTGTCCCTATCCCTATCCTCATTCTTCCTCCACTTCCCTTTCTCTCCCTTCTCACCCTTCCCCATCCCTCTTGTACATCTCTCAGCCCTTCTCCATCCTCCTTCCAATTCCAGTTAACCTTTTCCCTTCCTCCCCCTTCCTCTCCTATCCTCTCTTTTTTCTTCCTTCCTTCCCTTCCTCCCCTCCTCCCTTCTCCTTCATCAACCTCCCCTTCCTACCCTTCCTCTCCCTCCCCATACCCTTCCTCCCTTCCTTCCTCCTCCACTTCCTACCTCTCCTTACCAACCCATCCCCCTCCTCTCCTTCCTCCCACTTCCTTTCCTTCCTTCCTCCCCTTCCCTTCCTCCACCTTCCTCCCTTTCCTTTTCCTTCCTTCCTTCCTTCCTCCCTCTCCTTCCCCTCCCCTACCTCCTCTCTCCTTCCACTCTCCTCCCCCTCTCCTCCCCTTCCTCCAGTCTCCGTCTTCTCCCTTTCATTCCTTCCTTCCCCTTCCTAACTACCCTACCCTCTCTCCTCTCTGGACTTTTCTCTCCTCAGTGCTGTAAATATTTTGTAGGAATTGTTTATGTTTATTCATGTGCCTTACATTGTGTTTATCTTACACTAATACAAGTTGGTGTTTCGTATTCACTATTCAGTTCCTCATTATTCAGTAGTGGGTAACTGCCTCTATTTCAATCAGGTCAACACAGAGAAAGTATCTACTATGGGGGGGGGTAGAGAATTACCTGCTTGATGCCATTTTGTTCTAGTGTATTGTGCTAACATTAGTTCATAACACATTTACCTAGTGCTCTATCTGAATTTCTTTTTTTTCAAAAGTGTGTTCATTTCTACCTTAACTACAGCTGTTGTGTACATATATTCCTAAGACAAGATAATTGGTATATCAGGTTATCATGTCCGACCTATAGGATGAATATCCTGTTATTTGAGTTATTTAGTAAATAATTGAAATTTTTACAAGAATGAATTCTTTGCTTGTAAGTCTGACAATGGGTTGGACATCAGTCACCCTCCTTCCACCTCTTCTACACACACATACCAAGAGGAGTCACAGTTAGTCCGATTTAACTACCTCTTGGACTATTAACCCAAGAGTACTGTTATAGTCACTCAGATCACCGGGAAAATGCAAACGTAATAACTAGTAACAGTAAGAGGAGTACAACCTCCCACCAGGGGTGGAGTGGGGTGAGTGATAGTCTTGAAGCAGAGGGAATGTTTAAAAATGGACAATAAAGTACGTATAAACATAGTTGTGAATGACCTCTAGCTCCCCCTCCCCAGGGACGTCGCTAGAGGGGGGTGTGGGGTGTGTCTCACCCCCCAATCTTGGTAAAAATGACGATAGTTGGAAAATTTGAGTGCGACAGTCGGAATTTCCGACTGTCGGAATTTCCGACTGTCGCCAGCATCAATTCGGAATTTCCGACTGTCGCACTCTAATTTTTCTGACTGTCGCACTCATATTTCCATATGTTCTTGTAATTTGTGAGTTACATAAATTTGCAATCAAAATTGACCTTTAATCAGTCATACTTACCACGTTTTCCTCGTCACATTGAGAAATTGTATCTCGCGATCCTTATACTCCACCATACAAAACTTCGTATGATTTTGAATACTCTAAAAAATAAAACGTTCGCCAGCTTCAGTTCTGATAATTTATGTATTAATTTTGCTATTGGGAGGGTCAACCCTGTTCACTAGGTTCAAGTAAGTTCAGGATATACTTGTTTTTTAGCATGGTATTTTGTCAGTGCTCTTTTGATCTTGAATACTCGTCAGCTCCGTTAACTCGATTATAATCGTAATAACATTCACGCCTACTGATTCAACTACTTACTTAGTTTGGCAGATGCAATTAGCTAAATTTAGCCTAAAGCCTATTTCAGACCTACAGTTAGCCACTGCGTAATAAAATACATATCTACCTAACCTCACTCGATGGAATGTCACGAACCGTATGCACAACAACGTCGACAACGTTCGTTCTCATCCTTTCTATGATTCGTCTTAAGTTGTTGCACGAAAAGCATGTTATGAAGCTAAGCTAGCAATCGTACGTGATCCGCACTTCCTATAAATAATTATTACACTGCTAATACACGGCGATAACGATATTTTTTTTAGGCCACTGCAAATCTGGCTGTCTTACAAAATATGAAAGTTTATATTGGCCATCAGTTAAGTTCGTCAAATGTATTAAAGTCCAGACATTGGACAATAAACACGAATCATCCTTCTGGAAAAATTGTAAAAGAGCGCTATGTTTGTCTTTCTGATATATTATGTAAAAGAACATGTAAAAGAATTCAAACAGGAAACAAAATCTGCTGGTAATATGATATCATATGATCATGATGAAACTGGCAACAAATTGCACCAGATCGCATCTAAGGACCTTTAATTGTTCAAAAATATCTCAAAGACACCCCCTCCCCTTAGACCCCTTCCCCATATCAGTCGTAAAAAGTGCTCCCCTTTCAAATTCCTGGCTACGTCGTTGGGATATACATTGTCTCTATGGTATACCATTAAAACACTCAATGCTAATCTACGGAAGTTTAAAAGTGCCATCAACATAAGCAAAAACTTTGCCCCATAAGGTACAAATGTATCGAAAAAAGTTCGGAACAAAAGTGCAGTCGCGAAAGATGGGTGCCTGACTGACACTGACCGTATCGTTGACGATTAGTGCGGGGGGGGGGGGGGTACAAGGCAGCAGTCGGAATTTTCTGGCTCCAAAACCCATCCAGTTGGAATTTCAGCCACTACACCCCCCAATCATCAGGCCTTAGCTACGTCCCTGCCCCTCCCCCATACCGTCAACTGCACAGGCCATGTGAGGTGGAGTTCAGTAGTTGGACTGGTGGCCACAACAACCATTTTGAACATTTTGCAAGATAAAACGTGGTAAGAGAGATGACTATTTTTACGTATGTAGTTTCTTAAATGTAAAACCAAAGAGTATTTATCTTGTGAATCGTTGCTGTGATTAATCTTGAAAATAAATTGAAATCAGAAATGAACAGGTTTTGTTTCCATAATTTATTGGATTTTCAAACGAACTTGTTCATCAATTTATTTTGTTTATATTTGATGGGCCATCGATGATGGTACACCTGGTGGGTAAGATCTCAGGGGCTACGGGGGGGGGGGCGCAAGTGTCCCCAGCCCCGCACACTATAATTACCACTTCTTGCTAATGACAATTATACTTTTATACGGGTCTGCTGAGAAAGCCGAGCAGGAAGGAAGTTGTACAGCGGGTAAGCTCTCGAGATATCTCATAAATTTGAAAATTCTTGAATGTTTCCAATAAATAGATCTCGAGCCATGACACATGATGGTACTATCTAAACATCTTAGGAGTATTTCACTGTAAGGTGATACTGTCTTATGTTCAATTAATCAAATAGAATGATGAGCAAGGAAATATGATAGAATAATTTATTAAGAAATTTATAAAGTTCTCGAATGTTCAAACTTCAAAACAAAAAAGGAACATGATAGGCATACTTGCAGCTCAGTTTAAAAGGAGCCCAGTCTTCTATATATCACTGACAATATTAACTGGTAGGGTACGACAAAGTCACCAGCTTTCCCTTCTCCGCTTACACTCCTTCATGAAATGGAAGAATCAAGACGGAAATAGTAAAATAAGATTTATAAAGTTTTTCAGAGGTGCTCGACCTTTATACATTGAAATGTTTGTCACAATATTTCTACGGATAAGATGTTCATTCATCATTAGTAAGAAGAAAAGGTGAAAACTAAAACGCACAGGAGAAAAAGAGGATAATTTCACGATTAGATTTAACAATATCAACCAAAAGAAAATGTTACCATGCAGACCTTTAATCAGGTCTAGCACATATACGATTGTTTACTTCTTTTATTACGGAATCAGCCAGAAGAAATGGCGGTTGACATGACTTTCAATATAAAGTTATGAAACAATGTTCATAAATCGTGGCGAAGTCGGGCCGCTTGGTCCATTTGTTAACACTGAACTTTTGTAGACCTACTAGTCCGGAACTTCGTCATGTATTAAGGGTATCAGACCTGAAGGGAATTATTTTACTTTATCACTTTGAAAGTATGGTATTTAAAGGCTTCCGTCCACTATGAAACAATAGATGGGCACTCTAAAGTTTTTTAAAGTTTTTTTTAAAGTTTTCAATTGACTATGAATTAACTCTTCAACCAACAATACTTGAATTCGTGACATCTTAAAAGCAGCCTCACTCATTCTTTAACCAGAAAGTGTCTCGCACTGTATATGTAAACCACAAACTATCCAGTGAGCAAATTTAGTTGCCTTGCATTTACTTTGCAAAATAAAATTGTGAATAAAGAGAAAAAGAGCAGACACACGATGGGTTCTCCAGTTCGACTCATGTGCATCCTCCTCTTTGTTGGGTTCACCACTGGTGAATTCTTTGACGATTTCGATCCGTTTGAAGGAGCTGTCCTCACAGCCAAAAGGCAATCATGGGATGCATTTTACAGGAAGCACGTTTATGAGGCACCAACCACCGATCGCGACGATCATTTTTGGCAATGTTTGGCAAAGGTGCGTCTGCGAAGTAAGTATGGACCACAACGAGACAAGCAGTCCTTCATCCATGTCAGTAACCCTAAAAAATTCATTAATAGCTTCAAATATTCGCACAAAACTTGTAGACAGAATGGCAGATTGAGTGACAAAGAGTTTGACTTGATCAACATGAAGTGGAATGGTGAATCTTACGATGTCAACTACAAAGGCCTTAGTAATATCTGCGCCACGCTCGGCGAAGACGGAAAGCCGGTTCATTTTGTAGCTCTTGAAGAAAAAAAGGTTCCAAAATAAGAAGAGCTGCATTAGAATCATCTTAAGTAGGGGCAGATGTTGGTGTTCGGTTGATATTTTATCTGACATTTAGACTGACAGGTTATCGTTTAATACAAGCTACTGTTATATGTTATCAGAATGTTTCAAACACTTTTGTTTATATATTCCAATGGCATATGTGAGGATTAAAAAATGAACAGTTGTCTGAAAACTGTATTGAGACCGTGGAGGGGAAGGGGGGGGGGGGTATAATCGAGAAGTAGTTATAAATATGGCAGAAGAATGTTATCTCCTCTTCTCTTCTCTGGAAGTGTCGTCATTCATTATCTGAAGTACTGTGCATGTATGGGAGTGACCAACCCCTCCACTAGATGAGTCATTCCATACCATCTTGATAATCGAAAGTGCTGTAAACAACATTAATGCAACACAACACATTGAATGTAATAACTGGAAGTGTCGTCATGAAGCATCCGGTGTATATTATGCATGAGAGTCGTCGAACCTAACATCAGTTGAGCCGTTACATTGTCGATAGCGACCTGTGTCAATAATATTTCATGGACGAATTCAGACAAGCTGGCAAAGAAATCCCTACCATTCCGTGTATATCGTGTCCATTGGAGGATAAACAAGAACATTGGCAGAGTAAAGTATAACAACAGCATTTCAGCAATAGCATATACAGTTTCAAGACTTTGCTTTCAGAAGTATTTATAAACCCATCACACTGTTGTATTTGTTTTGTTTCAAAGGATTAATTATCACTAATAATATTCTCCACTGAACTTGAAAGGAAGCATTGGATAATTGACACCAGGTTAAAGTTAAGTGAAAAAAAAACGCCATCCTTCCTGGAACACATGCACCTCTTCTACAAAGTCGTCCAGCGATTCATACAGATTACCATGGCTACCGTCGTGTTTTCTTTCATCGACGAGTTAAACATTGTCAAGATGGACAAGTATCGCATCAGGTTAGCATCTACCTTGGCAAACGTGGAAAGCTGGAAGTCCATTCACATAGTACCGTATAGAAATGACTCTTCGTTTATACATAAATATAATGTAGGCATGTAAGAAATAATCAAATCTGACAGTCCTTTTTGTCATAACTTGGAACATAATCCATTGAAGTTTTAACATAGTTTCGTTTCGATTTAAAACCTAATTAAAAGAACGTTACTCAATAGTTGTTTTGTATATCTCAACCCAATTGAGACCTTTGTTCAGTTGTTAATTTAGAATATACTTTGCCATTTCTCTGAGTTAAACAATAGTAAGCGTCTCTCTTTATCTTCATCTAAAATTATATTACCTTTTACAGTACTCCAAGCCAAACGGACACACCTGTAACAGCAATGCTATGTTTATTTGATTAAACCTGGTTAATTGCGGTGAAGTGGTAACACCTGTCACTGTCCTGTAGACCTTATAGTTTAAGGAATCTCTTGCTTATTGATTTTAGTCTGAACAACTTGAAAGTACTTTTAAATAATAATCCTACCAAGAGTACCATCCGTGAAATCGTCAATTCGAATGAATTGATGCATCACATCGTGGAAACCTTTGCTGAGTCCTCGTTGAGGGAGGTGAGTGCATTGATTGTGGTAGCTAACGGACCCCCTCCAACCTCGGGGGCACCTTCTTCGCCGTAAGTTAGTGTATTTTGCATGTAATACAATATGTGTTGTCGATAGGTAGCAAATCACTCTTCGGACAGGTATGCAACACTTCTGCAATTTTGCTATTTAGCAATTGGATGGACAGTCTCCCTCGACGTGTGCATTCAACGCCCCCTCATCCCCCCCCCCCCACCCTCCAGTGACTACACCAATACATGAATCTACTGCGTATATCAGATCCAGTTTAAGGAAGGAATATTAAAACATATTTCATCTGACTGCTCCAGACTTTCTTTTGCATTGTTGAGATTGTGAAGACTCGGTTCACCGCTCTATTAAACCGGCCAATCAATATCTTTAATAAAGGCCTAGTCTCACAGCGCTGTCGTATACCACAACTGGCGTTTGTACTGACGCATGCGTATTCGTTTGATTTGGCTGATCGCTTTGCCGTATTTGGTTGATGACTTCTTCAAATTTGGCGATTGAAGCGAAAAACGACTCTCGGCTGTGAACTAAGGCGTAGGAGGCGGGGCGGGCTGTAACCTCCCCCCCCCCTCCCTGTCCCTCCCGCCCAACAAGATATTCCGTGGAAATTCGTACTCCGTGCTTTCCTTCTTTGTCCCAAGGGGATGTTATGATAATCCACAATTGGCATTCCTTATAACGAATTCGAATTTCAAAGGTCAGGGGGATCTCACATGTACGGCCTTCCATTTTGGTTACACTAGTCGGGCAAAACGTTTCAGCCACCCTCCCCCCCCCCCTCCCAATCAAATTGGGCTATGAATACAAGGACAAATGTTGAGCAGCCGTGCAACGTTCAAACGTTAGGTACTGTCAACATTTTTGCATTGACCAACGAAGTCAAATTTTGTTTAGTTCAGCGCGGAGTTCATGAATGATGGTGTGAATTTGAAACAGTTTTATGAAACACACTTTATAAGGAACTAATTCATTAAGGATGCTTGCGATGAGATATGTAACTCAGTGGATTGCCTTCTTCTTTATTTGGCAACGTTCTTGTTGATGTGTCTACCTTGTTCTTGGTTTGGTAAACGGACTTTTTAGTTTAACTATCGCGCGCCCTCATTCGAAAGACTTTGTTGGCCTATAACATTTTGAGTAGGTAGCAGGGCTCTAGTACTCTACGGAGTACCATTCTCTGCGGACTCGGATTCTGGCTCTGGTTGGCTTACACTCGGACCTGGAGTGCCATGGATTGCTGACAGAGTCCATTAGTTTCTAATCATCTTAATAGCAAGACCGGCATGCATGTATTTTATTTTTTTAATTCTCTTTGAAATTGTTAAATATAAATGATCTCACTAAAAAAGGAGTGAATTACAGTGCCTTATTAAAAGAAAAAGTTTAGTTTAATTTAGTTTAGTTTAGAAAAAAAGAATCAGGAGAGACATAAAGTCCCCATCAAGACCTATGACAAAAATCTAAACAAAGATGTCTAAAATCCTATTCTTAAACATCCAAAGCAATTTGATATCTTACAAGTGTAGCATCTCATAGAGCAAAAATATTCTCTTGTTCAGAGCAAATGCCTCATTACGTCTTCGGTCTCAACTGTCTAAATATATGATGATGTAATTTTTGTTGCCAGAATTTTTGGCTCATTCGCATAGTTTGAAGGACTGAGAAATTCAGGCAATAATATCGCCTTTGTTTATCAAAAAGAAAAAGAATACATTCGGGCACGTCACCGGTCAGATTTCAAAACTTCAACACTAGTTGAGAATAAAGTTGTGCTCAATCACTCAGTATAAGGTAACCTTGTTCTTCACTATTGAAAATTTGAAAGACGGCTTCAGGCAGAAGTAATATTTCATAAGAAAAGAAAAATAACATGCGCCATTTTAGAGCTTTATTACTTATTTAAATTATTTCCCGGTAATGTGGGAAATTTTAGGATTGGCAGGACATTAGAAAAATAGATATTATGCTATCAGATTGAGATTCAGATCACTCCATTGGACCATGTTTTCTAACAAAAGAGTTTTTAAAATCACTCAATTAGTAACTCCAATGACAAATTTGTGGGGCCAATGTGACCTTATATGCAGTTTTGACGTAGCGTCATTACCACTGCGTACTTAACACTGTTCTAAATCTGCAGGGACAATAATCTTCCTTATAGTGATCTTTCGAACATAGTGTGCTAATTCATGCTTTTAAATAGTTAAATTGTAGCCATGCTTCGAGTAGAGGGTGGGATATGTCATCTCTTTAGTGGGAAAACCAGGTAAAAGGTAGGTGGGGCAATGGGGGAGGGAGGGGGGTGTGGTGCAGGTGCAGAATACAAGATTTCTGCCTTCACTTACACATTACTGCTGTAGTTTTCAGCTGGAACCATTTCATGAGCTTAAAGAGTTGGAGACAATCCAGAGATCAGATTTTTATGATCATTTTACACCTTACGATTGATAGACATTTTGAAGAAGTAGAAAAAAATCAAAATGTAGAGATTTATTATCCAAATTTTGAAAGAAGTCTAGTCTCAAATAGTTTGACGTAAAAGGTCAGAATTAATATTTATTTTTAAATTTCGAGGTAAGAACACAAACTTGTATCCAAATTTAGTCAAACTTCCAACCCCCCTCCACCCCCTCCCCACCCACCTGGACCCACCAAAGCTTTGAAATACATCCAAATCCAAATTCCGCGTGATCTAACACTCATGATAATAAAAAGTAATAAAACAAAAATCAAGAACAAAATATGATATAAAAAGGTTGTTCTCTGTTTCTCTTTTAGATCTATGCATTTCCCGTTTTTTATTATTTATTATGCTAACGCTGGGCTTTGCGATAGAAACTGCTGAAATTCAATTCTTCTCAGAGATGTAATTCTGTGCATTAAAATTGCTTCGTCGAGAACTACAAATATCTACAAATGCTGCAGCTGAAGTCCTCGTGATCCTCACGAGGGCTTGGAAGCATTTCAGAATATTTAACTACCCTCCTCAAGTGTCCTTGTGTGTGTCTATATATACTTCATTGTACATGTTCCATTGATAAGAACTCTACCAATGCGGATTATAATTTTTTTTTTTGGAAGATCTCAGTTCGACCCAATATTATAATTTTATTCCACTAACAAGACTGTATACATTTCACCTCGACAATATGAAGATACAAACCAAGAAAAACAAAGAGGAAAAACAAAGAGATTCTTACGCACTATGACGTCACAAACTGACAAAATGCTAGCATCCTGACACAACCTTAGAAATCAGGGTAACTGGTATTAAAGAGAGAGAGAGTAGTGTAGTAGGCCTAATCAAAGAAGAATGGCTTTCTAGATACAAATGTTCACTGAGTTATCCCATTTGAATTATTATATTTCAATTTCTTGAGCTAAACGTTCAAAGAGGTCGATCATCTTCACCAAATGTTGATGAGTAAATTCGCTGTTTGAAAAAATCATCTGCCAGAAATTGACCTTATCCTTGACTGGTTGATACGCCATCATCATGACCCCTGACGTCATCATTTCCTGTTTCAAAAGTGGCGCAAACTGTTGATAAAGAATTCACACAAGGAACAAAAATAACGTAGAAAAGGGGAATCAAAAACATATACTAAGATGTTATAAATAATCCAACACACCGATAAGGAGTTACGGACTCTCATATTATGGCAATAAATAAAATATTTCAATATGCCAATAAATTTGTCAACATTCAAAATTCAAAAACTCCTTTTGAAAGTTCATAGAATAACAATTTACATATCGATATGCACGAGTACCTGTTTCTCTTGTCATACATCATGAGTGAATGGATATGAAATAATGAGTGTTTAGATATCTTGATGGTGGCTTTAATAGCAAACTGTTCTTACCTTATGCAACTTGTCAAATAGTTCTGGTCCATCTGGTAAGTTACGTAATGACGGTGGAATGTACCAGAAACAGACGTTAGTGCACTCAGGCTGAGAGGAGAGAGATTGAAAATTTGATTAAATTAATAAATCAACATTTTATCAATGTAAATATAAAGTAAAATCATAGTAATATATAAATATAATGAATGTCAGAAAGGAAGAAAATACACAGAGCATGGATTATATACGTTATATCACCACACCTAAGTTACCACCAAAACCTCTCTTTTTGTGGCTGGTGTTGAAAGTAACCAACAATTAGTAGTCTCTAGCAGGGGTTCCCTCACTGGGGTGCATGAACCCCCAGGGGTGCGTGAGTCCATCCCAGGGGGTTCATGAGACGTTTCTGAAAGTCAAAACTAGAGTAATTTTTGTTGAACTAAAATCTGATATATCATATAATTTAGTAATGTACAAAAGTCGTATTTATCGACAAACTCTTTTTGCGTTCCATACGCATATGTTGCCATAGTTGTACCGTACCTTGCATGTGATTAATAACTGAATTATCAAATATTTGTTCATCTCTTGTTTTTTTATTTTATTACAATATTACACTATGAACTTGATCTTTTACGAAGCACTGTTATGCGTAGTAGAGTATAATAATGACTCAGATCGTGTCTCGACAAGTTGGGGGTTCGTGGACAACTCTGACATCCACAAGAGGTTCGTGGGGGGATAAACTCTAACATCCACAGGGGGTTCGTGGGGGGATAAAGTTAGGGAAACCCTGCTCTATAGCATGTCACATGGGTTGGAAGACGTGTACAATATATGAGGGTATAGATATAGTTGAGGAACGAAGTTTTCAAAGTAGAAAGATGAACAAGAGCATACGCAAAGCTGGATATTCCACTAAAGCCTGGTCTGTGCGAACATCCGTTTTGTATGGCGAGAAAAGATGTATACAAGCCTGTTTAATCGGCGAATGAGATCAGTGGTATATGATGAACGGAGCATTCATTTCGTGAAATGAAGAATTCTTGGAATTGAATTAATTTCATAAGTTTTGGGATGAAAGGCGTGGATACATTACACATAAATGATTCATAATTTAAAAACGATACACACCTCCTTGCATGGTTATAGAACAAAGAGATATGATGCAATACCGATAACCCATAAGCCCAGTTGATCCGCTGAACTAGTAGAGATGTACCCCACGAACTCCTATAGCAAACGTAGTGCTAACATTATGCAGAAACAAACTTACATACGACTTGAATCACTGTGGATATCTTACCTCCCATAGCAGTCGGAATCCCTCTCTGTCTCGTAATATGTCTGCACATTGCCTGTGGGGTGGAAAGTCAAATAAATAACTTGATGTGCGGTTTGGGGCGAGTCTTCAATGCCTTTAAATTTCTATAAGGGTTCATTTGACAAGAGTAAAGAAAAACGCACATAATATGTGTAGAAAGGCATATTTATAAATTTTTGGATGTGAAAACTACATCCGAGGTTGAATACAAGTCAAATATGAGACTTACTTGGCCAGATCAAACTTATGGTCAATTTCTCGTTCCAATAATAAGTCCCCTTTGGCCTTCCACATAAACCAAGCCTTAAAGGCGTCTGCTAGTCTAGAGCACTGCAGAGATTTATCGCCGGTGTCATATCCAGCACCGTAAAATTTATCAGGCTGGAACAGGTAAGACGCTGATACGCCATGGCAACGCTTTAACAGATCACCCTGAAATATAATGAATTAGGAATGAGATCAAATCTGAAGTTAAAGAGGAGATAATGATAGTGAGTGGATGGGAGAAAGGCTGGGAGAGAGAAAAGAGAAACACGGTAAGAAAGTAACAATCGATTCATAAACAAATAATGGGAAACGTATGATGAAGTATAATGTAAGAGGATGTTCAATACTTCACTACTCTTACTCTTCTACCTGCCTCCTCCCTCCAAAATTAACAAAAAATACTTTTATCACTTCCCAAATTATTTGAGAGTTTTCACTATGGTGTTACCAGCATTGGGGGGTCAAACATCGATCAATGAAACAACACCTCTTTATTAGAGCTAAGCTTAGGCCCTTTAGCCTACCATACCTTTTTGTTTAGAACTAAGACTGAACATTGTATTGGAACACCCATCATCTTATGTAAACACCAAGAAAAAGAGTCGGCACGATGAACACCTTTCATTTTGTATTTGTGTTGCCTTGACAACAGCACACTGCCTCCCCAGGCACCCTAGAGAGAGAAAGAGAGAGAGTATAAAAGAAAAGGGTTGATATGTTTCTGGAGTTATGAAAGAATTGGTCAAAAGTAATTTTCCGTATCATTAGCCTCTCTGTGTAAAGATTTGTCTTTTTACTTTCATAACACGTCTTCAACATGGAGCAACAACATATATAATCAAGCAAAACTAGTGCTGAAAGCACCCGCAGAGCCACATTTTCAGAAAACACTAACCAAATGATTTTTGGATTCCAACAAGTCTTCAAAGAAAGCAAAGTATTTATATTTTGGCATTAAAAACTGCGAATATATATATCCAGCCTGATACGCGCACCTCTTTTGTATTAACTCACATCGACATGTAACCAAACTCCATGCTTTTCACACACGTCTGCAATTTTATCCAAAGGGTCGTAGGCTCCTTGAACAGTCGTTCCCGAGGTAGCTATTACAATCAATGGGGAGTCCCCCTGCAGATGTAAAAAAAAAGATCAAATTTGGAAATTGAAACCAGTTTCAATGTCGTAACTGACCAATACATAAAGTTCAATCAAACAACTAAGCCATTTATTATCACAACACTGTGAATGAATATATTCTGTCTGGCGTTTATAATCTACTCGTTACATTTATCATAATACATGCATCACTTGTAATTTTAAAACCTTACGACATCTCAAACATAAAATTTCACAAATTAGAAATAATATTCAGCAAGAATTAAATATTTGATTGTAACATCATCAGAAGTGCCAACCACTGTTGAATGTAATATTCTTAGTATTACTTGCTGCAACTGTTCTGTTGCAAAGACTGACTTGTAAATGATAAAGGCTACACAAAGGCTTGAGTTATGAATAGTAAACTAGAATTTCTATAGTCAGTGAAAGCTAACCTTTGCTTTTGTAGAAACAATCGCCTTTTCCAATTCATCTGGAATCATTCTACCTCTGTAAAGAATAATGTTTATACAATGCTGATGTATTATATCATCAAACGATATTAGTGTGCAGATGTTGTGAGGGGACAGGTAAATGAGGAGCCAAGTTAATTAACAATTATCTAAAGCAATATTAATAGTGTATCAGAATACAACAAAATGAATATGCTGTGGTTGAAAAAAATCGCACAATCATCAATAAAAACAGATAATATAATTTCATTTTATTCTTAAGATGTTTGCATATTTAGTGGTACATCGTATAATGGATTCAAACTTTCTTTCATCTGATTGGTCACATGAAAGGTAACTGTATATTTCCATAACTTAATTTACATACTGACCTATCGTCTGATTTGACTTTCTCTATGTTGTCTGATCCAATGCCCATGAAAGAAGCCCCTTTTATGGCGGAATAGTGACTCTTCAAATACATGAAAGAGAATGGAAAAGCTGGTCTGTTCAGCTCTCATGGATGTTTTCATCAATATGAATCATTTCACATGTGACCACGTGTCTGTGAGCTGTCAAACATATCTAGCCTATAATTAGACACAAAGTGTACATATGCTTGAACAACTTGCTTTCTTTTATATTCATTACTAGTACTCCATTAATTATATTAATATGTATGACATTTTAATGACAAAGGTCTATATAATAATTGATGTAGACAACATCTCTTATTAGTTGTAAAATAATTATAATAATAATAATATTGATCATCATAATAATAATAATAATAATATTATTAATAATAACAATAATTATAACAATAACAATTATAACAATAACAATAATAATAATAATAACAATACATGGTATTGTAAAGAGCTCTTACAGAAATGTATTACAGCGTTGAAACAAACAAACCAATAGAATATGATGCAACAGAAGTAACATTATATACACCAAAAAGGAACTACATTACTTGAAAGTTCAATTGAACATATACGTTTTAAGAGCAGTCTTTGAATGCAGCGAGTGAGTATGGCGGATAAAACGAGGGAGAGTGTTCCATTATAGAGGAGCTGCAAAAGTAGAATTATTTACGGCCAGCAGTAAAACGGATCTTAGGAACAGATAACAGCCTGCTCTCGGAACTTGAGCAAAGGCTCCAGGTGGGGAAGATGGAACAATGAGTCTAATGAGACATTTAGGAGCAGACTCTGTGAAACACTTTTACACCAGAGTTAGGATTTTGAAATCAATGCTGTCAGAGATCTGAAGACAATGAAGTTCTTTGAGCAATGGTGTCGCATGATCATTGCGGGCTGTGAAGACCAACTTGGCGGAGCGGTTCTAGAGACGTTGAAGTCGTTGGTGTCTGCAGCTGTTATTCCATGGAGAAGAGTTTGCGTAGACAAGTTTGAATGTAACAAGAAAGAACCCGGATTGCTGGGTGAAATGAGTCATGATCAACATAACTTTCTTAACTGAGTAAAATTACGAAGATGGAAAGTTCACAAATTGGAAACTTGAAGTGATTATTACAAGTACCACATCTCTAAATGGGCCCATAGCCTGGTTAGGGTACATGGGTTGGGAGGGTCGGCTGGAGTTTGGCTAGGGCACATGGGGTCTGGGGATGGCTGGAGCCTGGTTAGGTTGGGGAGGGGTTGGTTGGAGGTTGGAGCAGTGCCACTATCATGATTTAAAAACATGTTTACAAGTTAGGGTTAACAAGTATGAAATCAAAGATGCATGATTAAGCTATCTTAATTAAAAATCATCTGGGAATCACATACCACATCTGATGCAAATATTATGCTCTGTTGGTAACCTCTGACCCCTCTTGTTTTCACTTCTGGGTTAATTTGATATCTTGCGAGGTTAATAGCATACATATTGCTCATTGATCCACCTGAATATACAAAAAAGATGATAAAAAGAGAGAAACAGTTGTACAATGTTTGTTGCGACCTAAGTAACTCACCTAACATGTAAATATTAACTTTTTACTCTGCATTTATGTGAACTATACAGTCTATATCACATCAAAAATGTTCTTTGTTAATGTTCAATGAGTTACAAAAACAGTAGCACATTTTGACAAAGGGACACATTTAGACGGTGATTATGTAATAGTATCAGCTGGCTAGCAAAATATTGATGTATTAACAAAGTAGCATTTGACGGTAGTGCAGTTTTATATGCCCATTCATGCAGATATTGTGAAAAAGACGGACGGTATTTGGAAGACATACCAGGACAAAATATTCCATCTCCTTCAGTAAACCCACACAAATCTTGTATTTTTTTAAGGACAGCATTTTCGACGAGAAGGAACACAGGGGCCACCTCATATGTATAACTGTTGATTAATAAGAAATGCGGAACTGTCAAAACGTATTCAAAGTGTAGTACTATATGTAAAATATTTACATGAATTATGACCCTCAGCCAGTATTATAAACTGTGGATGGGTACGTAAGCATGACGATGGGACACATTATACACATTTACTGTACATATAGGGTGGACTGTCAAACCGTATCCAAACTATGGCTTGCGAAAAAAAACATAAACGATGTGAAGAACCGCTTGATACTGTTGGAGCGTATAAACAAAATGTAGAATGGGGGATAACATAGACATGAAGAACCGCCATACTCTCAGACCGAATGCAAAGTTGGAGAATATGTGGAAAACGATGAAACATGAACATATAGGAGACTCGATAACATGGCCGGCCGACACACTAAGCATAGGAATTGATGTGAACACATACATGCTTGTTTTCAAAGAATGGGCTAGATAAAGACCAGCCAAGCCCACAGCATCCACTCCCTGCCAGAGCTGGTTGTTGAAAAATGGATGATCTACGACAAATAAAAATAAAAACGGAAGAAATCAGAAATATGGGGAAAAGTTGCTTTATCCAAATGAACCAATTTGTTGAGAAATGTTGAGCAAACCAGCTGAGAGAATGTGCCCGGTTTCTAAGATAGACACACTGTGACGTTTAATTATGGTGCGTTGTCTATTACCCGAAATTACCCAAAAATAAATATAATTGATGGTTGGTAAAATCCTTTTGTGAGACTGCTCTCTGGCATATGTATGGTCTAAGCAGAGGATGCAAAGTAAAGTCAAGTCAAACAAGTCAAAATACAATATGCTCCTTGTACTGAACATGTCACAACTACGAAATATAAGATTCATCCAAGCTTCCCTGTTTGAGATATCTTATTTACAAGGTTGTCACTTTTAGACCCCTAGTGACCCCAAATTCCTTCACAAAATATGACACTGGTCCAAGCTTCCCTTCTTAAGTTATTGTGTTTACAAGTAAAGGCGTCAGCCCCCCCCCCCCCACACACACACTCACCCGCCAGCATGACTACATAGGTTACGATTATCATCGAAACCAACAATTCAATTCATTTGCGTAATCAAAAGTAGTGGCAGATAGTTCACAATATATAGACCTATTAGTGTAACAACTCATCAAACGCAGACCTTCCCGAACACGCTTCATATATCACTTCTGTAAAATGTCCATTTTGTCTCGATAAGCGGCGTTCTCTTCTCTGATCACTTGTTTTAAGTTCAGACTGCACTTGTTTTAATCCCTCCCGATCTCCTTTCCCCCAAAAGTCCCTTCTTCTTGTTGATTACATCTTTGACCCTCTTTGTTATTCCACGCTTGTTAATTGTTTGGGTACATTTGACTCTACTTTGTAGGGACAACAGAAGACTATATATAATCGCTCACGGTTTGTGTTAGTTCATCCAGGTCACTAGCTAGCTTCAATAAACATTTCCCAAACTGTACAATCGAGCTGGGAAACATATTCAATGTTTCTAGAGCATGAGTGACGTGTGATAATTGCGCTCAGTTGATGTACTTACTTGTACGAACGCTGTTGTCTATGGTGGATTTACACAGTTCCATCAACTCATCGACTGTGGAAGATTTGTCTTGTATCTCCAGATCTAACTGTTTTTTCAGATCCTTCGGATACTGGAACTTGATGACTGAAACAAAAGTACAGATTAATTGAGGTCTCAAATAAGATAAAAGAAACACATTCAGTGATTACGAATGTGGGAGAAGCCTTGCAAGGGGCTCATGGATTACGAGTTTCACTTCGGGTTGCTTCCAATTCAACATCTAATAACTCTAATTGGAATCTTTTCAATTAAGAAAGTCATTTCAAATAGGAAAATCGTAGATTGCTCTTAGATCTAAAACCCACCTTACTTTCACCCGGACTGGGATCGAAGCCCTGAACCTCCCCATTGCTAAGACTCATTGCTTCAAATGCCACCACCTTTTCTACTCGGCCACAGCACCAGTACTGATATAATGGATCCTTTCAAAGTCTGGCAATTAATGAATTACAGTCTCACTCTCAGTAAGGCAAAGTGTCAATGGCACACGATATAGCAATAACATTTTAAAAAGATCACAGCTGATCACTGCGGCACTGATTTGAGATTTGAGGACACTTAACTTTTCATTTTATGCTGCAGTTAAATTACAGATTACTCATTTTTCATATCTGGAACACTTATAAACCTTTCGTTTTTTCTTTCTTTCCATCTTCAAGGACATCGTGAACAATTAGTTCAAACACACGTCGAAGGAACGTCGTATTGCTGTTTGGATCTGTGTGTGAAATGCCACTATCGCCGTGAATACTGCTGTCGTCCATATTACTGGATGATTCTGTCAAAGTTGAACAGCTGCTGAAAGATATGAAACGGCGATAGTATTGATCAGCGTTCTGAAGAACCAAAGTGACCAACTAATATACATGATTGCATATTAAAAGGCAATGCCAACAGTGTTTTATGATTCCAGTTAGACGCCCATATATCGAAATTGAATCGATATTCATCATTAATAACAGAAAACCTGAAATGAATGGCCCGGGCTCATCAACTGTGAACAAAACTCACATAGGGATCGAGCCAGGCGCGTAGCGAGGAATTTGCCAAGGGAGGGGCGAACCTGTAGGCATATTATCAGAGCCGTAGATTCGGCATTGGAAACTATCTAAGCGTAGCGCCACCACAAGTTGGCGCGAAACGTACAAGAAAAATTTTGCCGAAAATGCCTACCAGATCGCTGGAAATGGCACTTCCCAGGCCTTGCAAGTTGCATCTAAGCATTTTCTATTTGAAATTACTAGCGATATCATAAAAACGTACAAAAATATATGCTCAAGGGGGGGGGGGGGGGGGGG
>JAIPMN010044560.1:0-39392 GCA_020650975.1 Apostichopus californicus | reverse complement strand
CACAGGGCAGCCCTGCAAACAGCCGAACACAGACACCTTATTTGCAGGGCAGCCCTGCGAATAGCCAGACACATACACCTTATTCACAGGGCAGCCCTGCGAATAGCCGAACACAAGCATGTTATTTGCAGGGCTGCCCTGCGAATAGCCAGACACATACACCTTATTCACAGGGCAGCCTTAGACTTGGTTAACAGGCTCAGTAACTTTTGGGGCTATTCGGGTTTGCTTTTTAGGCACCAGCTGGCTTTTGGAGAGTCTTAATTGGGAGCCCCTATATTTTGGGGAATTTATTGGCCTTTGGGAGTCCTATCTTAATGCTGCTAGGATTGGTTTTGGGAGCCAAGGGCCTTAAGATTGAACCAGTTTAGCATTAGTACCGCCAACATAAAAAAATGTCATCCCTCATTTTCAAGTTTGTTTTTGCAGAGTGACTGCTCATTTGCATGTTAAGGTGTGGGGGGGGGGGGTAGTGTCACACCCTTGACCATATTGGCTTTAAGGCAATATCGGCTTTTGGGGAATCCCAAGGTAAGCTCCCTTAAAATAAGCTTTCAAAATTGAACTGCTGGGGTTCCAAAAATTAGCTTATGAAGTGGCTAAGACTATTTGGGCCCAAAAAGGTTGGCTTTTTCAAGGCCCCTAAACTGACTGGTACCAATAGCAAAACCGGCCTTTCAAGCCCCTTCAATATGGCTTAAGTAGAACCTATCTTTGACGTTATGGGGCCATAAAGATTGGCATAATTGAGGACCCCAAAATTGACTTTACAGAAGCCCATTTTTTCATCTCATAAATCTGGGACCCTTAACATATGATATTTGATGTCCCTGAAATTGGCTTTTGCCTCATACACATTTTGAAATTGATATCAGTATGGGGACCCGAGGAATTTCCTAATGAGCCAGTTTCTTGGGGCCAACTGTTCCATCCTTTCATATTTCCTTTCTAAATCACTGCCTACACCTAACGTTAGCATGCCTAGGCAGTGGCAAACCATTGGTTAGTCCATTTAGCCTAGCCCAACAGTAACGCTTGCGACATGTACTTTAGGCTAGGCAGTACGTTAGAACTTACAGACTAAGGGCCTAGGCCCCTAGGGCTGAATCGTAAATTTAATGTGCAAATGCAATTAAATTCTTCTTATGTCAGTCGGTTCAAAAAAAATATTTTTCTAATAATTCATGACATTTAAAATGTAGCAGGAAAATTTCTCCATAAAAAACCGGCAAAGACGGTGAATCTGATTCTGAAACTGAAAGAAATGAAAGAACTTCGTGTTTGAGGTCAAATGAATGAAGTCACATAAAAAATGATGTCATTGAAAGCCAATAATAAACCTATTTCAAAATCGTCACAGCCCTGCGAATAAGGTGTCTGTGTATGTTATTCGCCGGGCTGCCCTGCGAATAATCACTTCGTAGGGAGTATAGGGTTAGGGGTTAGGAATTAGGGTTAGGAAGTAGAGAATAGGGTTAGGGAGTAGGGAATAGGGTTAGGAAGTAGGGGTTAGGGGTTAGGAAGTAAGGTCGATTGGTACGGATTCTAAATTAGTACCTCTGCTTTGACTGCAAATTTAAGGATACATTATCATTTCTTTCATTAGAAACATTTCTTGG
Organism: Apostichopus californicus; assembly: GCA_020650975.1. Taxonomy (NCBI): domain Eukaryota; kingdom Metazoa; phylum Echinodermata; class Holothuroidea; order Aspidochirotida; family Stichopodidae; genus Apostichopus; species Apostichopus californicus. The sequence goes on along the minus strand of JAIPMN010044560.1, from coordinate 37,773 downwards.
CATTTTTTAGTGGGCTCGCAGTCACCATCACGTCGGTATGTGTTCCACGAATATCGAACGTGTACGAATAATTTCAAAAGGAACCAGGCTTGAACATGCATACAGTTCGGTTGCGTAGTGAATACTTGTCGTCGAAGGTAATACTCACATTTTATGAACGTTCTACTGGAAACATCTGACTTCAAAACTACTTAAATATTTGAATGTAGCAAGCCATCGACACCTTTTGAATTGAGTATCGCACAGGGAGGCCTATCACTCTCATGCAAGACTCACGTGCATATACACATTTATTTCAAATTTCGGCTGTTGTTGGTTGTAATATTTGTTACGTACTCCCACAACGTCGGCGTTGGCAGATAACCCTTTTGTTTTTTGGTGTAGTCCTGTCAAAAATTATGAATGATATTTCTCGGTAAATTGATCCCTCACCCAAATGAGTTAACTATCGATATATCTACAATGAACATATCCCAGTGTAATGCTTCTCATCTTATCGTTCTTACAGACGGTATGATAATACATGGTAAATTGAACTTTGCCACCGTAGGGAGATTCCGGTAGTTTTCCATCCACAGTTCATGATTGTGATCTCAGCTAGTGTCGTGAACGATGTAAAGATGGCGACCCACATGAATGACGAGATTGAAACGCTTTCTTTCCATATTCGGCGCCCCGTTTTACTCCATGGATATATTTTCCCATTTATTCTTCTCTATATCGCGTGGTTTTATCACTGGGTGCTCGTCTATGGATTTTGGGAGTATTATGAAATGTTTTTAATCATTCTTGCGGCAATCGGCTGTTTGCAAATTCTTGTTCTGCTTTTTTGCCATTGGTCTGTGTACGTGAGGTGCAAGCTGACGAGCAGGGAGGTAATGTTACTTTACACACAGTGCACATCATACATTTTGGCATGCACAATGCTTTTCCTAATTTCTCTTGCATGGGTTTCTCTTACAAGAGAGTATGAGACGAAAGCAATCTGGTCTTAGCAATTAGGACGATACTGATGTATGCTCGGATCAAGACAATAGGTCCGGTAAACATCTAGGCTGATGTTTAGATTATTAACGATTTTCATGATAATTCCAATGTAGGCCTATGTCTACAACTTAGTTACAATTTCACAGTCAGTATAGGGTTGCTTTAAATGTAAACTTAACTTCATATGGAGCTTTATTGTTTGAGAAGGGGTCAGTAAAGCATTAACCAACATTGCAACTGTTTCACTTCGAAGTCCTGTTTCTCCAATTGTGATTGGGTTTTCTTGCCGAAAGGAACTTATTTGGTAGGGCAGAACACAGGTTGATCCTATGCCATACAAGAAAGAATTTGTAAGTTAGACTTCATGTGATTTCTTTAGTACAAATGAGTAAGCAATTTACTGATGTGTAACAATTGACAAATGAATGGACAGATTGACATATATACCATCAGAACTGTATGTTGAATTGAACCAATTGGAAAACCAAGTCCACTATCACTTTTCTGAGTGTATCAATGGACTCACAATCACATACCCTTGAGTTAAGAAACTTGTATGAATTAACTTGTATTTTGAGCATTCAAACAGATGTGACTTTTCTGTAATTGTACATTAATTAGTTATCATTTGTATCATATTAGAGTGAAACCCTGTGAAGATCAAAATTATAACCTGGTAAGTTGTATCCTTGGCGTGAGTGATGTAATGTATGCACAAATGATTTTATTTTTGGCATAGTTAAGACAATTAATTTATTCCCTGACACAAGTACATTTAAAATAATGCATTTTTCTCATTTTCATTTAAAGGTAACTGACCCACAGTCTGCTGGATATGTGAAAGTTGTTCCCACTCCCAACAATGGGTATCCCGAAATCATCAAACTCCACAATGATAAGGTATTTGAATTGCATACTTGAATTATTGCAGGCTCTTTAATAATATAATTGACAAGAAGTATAAAAAATACCAAATGTACTGCCCTATTTTCCCCCAAAGGGAAATTTCTGTGAAAGTTTTGATTACGGTACTGTTCTTCAACAAATGGAATTATATGTCTTGTCTCTATTGCCTGTATGAAGTCAAAACATACCAAGTGATTTTGTATTTCAAAGCTGATAAGATAAGAGATAGTTCATAATTCTGGATAAAGAATAAGAAATGAATTTTCAGTTAATGGGAGGCACTCTCTCTCGTTGATTTTATCACAATCTAGTGGTTCCCTTTTGGAATTATTAAAGGAATGAAAATGTACAGTACCTTGATACCTTATCTGTTACTAACTTTAGTTGTCTGAAATTTCACCCGGCATGATGAATTGAGGAATGTTCAGTTTTCTGAAACTTCAATGGTTGCAATAAAGACATATAATGCAACGTTTCATATTAAATTTGCATGATTGTATTAGGTTCAACATTGACTTAGTAGTTAATTTCAATGGAGAAAGTAGTAAAGTGATTAATAAACTGTTGACACTGTATCTATATAATTGAGAGGATGCCACTCATGTGTGAATATTACTTGTCTTAGTCACAGTGACACAAAGTTACCAGCCAACCCAAACTATAAACATCAGTTTTCTGCTCATCCGTAAAAAATTGTCGTATTAAATGTAGAATCGATGTTTGATTTTTGCTCGTATTAAAGTGTTCTGCATGTTAAGACTAATAGCTTGAGGACTAAATGACTTGCATTTTTTAAATATTTTTTATAAAGAAAGGTTCTCTTTCTCCATTTTGTATTAAACAGGATCCGGAGAGTGGTAAGAACATCCTCTGGTTCACGTCCCAGAAGACGAAATACATTTACGATGCGGAGGAGAAGAAGCAGTTTCAGCCTGTGTCCTTCCCAGTGGATTATCCCTTCAGAGAGTACCAAGACTGGAAGGGCTACACAGAGGAGGATGAATTGGCAAAGGCCAAGGATACATACGGAGATAACTCGTGAGTGAAATACAAATTGACCCCAAAAAAGGTGTTTCTATGACATGTTTGTTTCAAGTTTTGTAAAGTAATGTTCAGGTAATGCGGTAATGTAAAAATCCAAGTCCATGAATTGATAGAAGGATGCTGCATGGCATGGAATTACATCATATGTTTCTTTTATTCATTGTGCTATGATTTCAAATGTTAGGTGTTTGTTTCACTGACAAATGCTGTGCACAGGTTCCCCCCCCCCACCCCACCCTCTCCCCCACTACTACAGGTCATCAACTTTACCCTCACATTTGGCCAAAAGTTAGATAATCTTCACCCCATGTATAGTCTACAACAAACATTCTACTGCTATCCTCAAAGCATTTCCCTTTTACTGAGATATCTTATTATCTAAAGGTAACATTCCTTTATGTCTTGCAATGCTTCAAAGGGTCTTTACTTCCAGAAAAGCACTTTCGAAAAATGAAAAGTACTGTTTGAAAACTTGTAACTATTTTTTTTTATAATGCCATTATTCAGAGATAATGTGAATGATCTTATTATGTTTTCATGTAATTATATACTCCTCATTCATCATTCTCCTGTCTTCAGAATGGTGTTAGAACCTCCAAAATTCGCAGAACTTTTCATGGAACGAGCCACAGCACCGTTTTTTGTTTTCCAAGTATTCTGTGTTGCCCTGTGGTGTCTAGATGAGTACTGGTATTACAGGTGAGCGAGATGTATGATGTATTTGTGATATGTTAAAGGCACTACCTTCCGCTTGGTTGAAACATCTCTATAGAAATTAATACCACGTTATTGGCCGGGCCACTTTTTACGTCTTGTAAATTGATCTACAATAAATGATTCAGTTTCAATTCAAGAGTAGCATTTGAATATTGTTGAAGCTAAGATTTTGACCTTTGTTAAATGTTGCTTAGTGATGCAATAACCTAAATACAAAAATTAAAGAAAACTTAAACAATGAAAAGAGAAGGGGGAGGGGGTGCATTGGGGGAGGGGGGGTCGAAAAAATTGCAACAATTAACCTACTGGATCAAATTTATCTTACCTTGGCCCTCATAGTTGTTGAGTTATATCCTTTTCATTTGCCTGTTTGAGAAGGTCTTTAATATTATGTTCGGTAATTTGATTCAGCTTTGTACAGAACAAACTGAAAGATAAAAATACTTTATGTGTAATAGTAAGTTGGCCTGACATTTTGATCCTAGCAGGATCTTCTTCAGAGCCTCTGAAGAAGATCCTGCTAGGATCGAAACATCAGGCCAACTTACTATTACACATTCTATTACACAGGCTCTCTAGTGGATAAGCAGTTTGCTAACAGTTTTATTTTATTTTCAAAAATACTTTATGATGGTATTGTACTGTTTGTACAACATATTTACAATTGTTCTACACTGACTTATCATATGACACAGAAGTTCCTTGTGTTTGCCATTCTAAGAATTTATATGCAAAGCTCCACCCAGTTATTTTTTCCATGACTCAGATAATTAAATGGTTGTGTTTGCCACGACAGAGTTTGCAACGGCTCTGCATGTGAGAAAATAACCCAGAGAAATCAAACAGTATTGCAAAATAAATGTATCGACTGTCTGTTTTGTGGTTAGACTGAAGTTGGTGGCCAATCATATGTTCTTGTTTGGTGTGGCTCTGTTTATAAAGAATAACAAAATTGTACATAATTTTGTAAAATTACTTCTAAAATTTAACTCAAACACCATAGCTTTGTAAGAAAGAAAGCAAACTGAAACTGAAAATTGCAAAACAAACATAATAGGGCTCTTCAGCTATTACCTGGAAAACTCTCTGCGATGTCTTTACTTTGGCAAGGTCATACAGTGTACTGTAAATTTTTTTCTGTGATGTCACCATCCCCACCCCATCCCCACCCTATCCTCACCCTATCCCCACCCCTAAAATAAGTAATAAGTAAATGATTTATTCTGAGGTTCAATCTCTTTCCTACACAGTGTTTTCACCTTATTTATGCTGGTCACTTTTGAAGCAACTCTGGTTCAGCAGCAGTTAAGAAACTTGTCAGAGATAAGAAAGATGGGAAACAAGCCATTCTCCATCCAGGTAGAGGAGAATTTTCTTCAACTTTCTGTTTATGTAATCGTGTTGGTCAGACGGTAATGGTTCGTGTCAAATATTGCTAAACTGAGAATTTGTAGTAGGTATAGCATCTGAAAGGGATGCACTCATGATGAATTACAATATAACTGCTTCATTTGGAAAAGATGAACACAATATTCCTATCCACCTTTAAAAATCAGACCACATTATTTGTCTCTAACATTAGTTTCAACTCTGAGTTTATGTCTTTGCTTCTTTTATGGCACGTTTTCATATATCTCACTCTAGCCTAATTTGCCTATTTAACTCTGGGCAGAACCTGGTATTATCATCCAAAGGTTAGGCTAAGTGCTAGCTATTTCGCTTTTTTATTTCAATGGATAGAAATACCACAGCCGAACAGTACACCAGTCGCAAGAGTGAATAAATGGTGGATCTTGTGGGAAGTAAATTTGGTTTGTTGTGGTGTCAAAGGTCATTTGAGGTCAATCAAGGTCAAAGTCAGAAAACTTTGTAAGTAAAAGCAAGTGAGAATGTGAAGCTCGTATTTGTAGTGAATTTTATTACTTGGTTGAGGAAATCCAATTTTGACTGCTGTTTAAACATCTGATCATCCTTCTCTCATCTAACTCAAGGTTTACCGAAACAAGAGATGGCGCCCTATCATGAGCAATGAGTTGATCCCGGGAGACCTTTGCTCCATCCTTAGATCTAGCAACGATAATCCCGTACCATGTGACATGCTGCTACTGAGGGGACCACTGATCGTAGATGAGTCCATGTTGACTGGTGAATCAGTCCCACAAATGAAGGTAAAACAATAATTCAGTCTTTCAAACTACAAATCTTCTAGTAAGGTTTTGCGCAAAGAATGAAGAAGAACTATGGAAAACGAGAAATCATCGATATGTAAAGAGTATCAAATCATGATGTGAAAAAGTGTGGCTAACTTGTCTCCTCTTTACTATTAATGCCACTTTTGTTTATAGAAAGGGTTCCCTAACTGGGGTGCATTAACCGCCAGGGGGTGCGTGAGTCCATCCCAGGGGGTTCATGAGACGTTTCTGAAAGTCAAAACTAAAGTCTGATATATTATATAATTTAGTAATGTACAAATTTCGTACATATCAACAAACTCTTTACGCGTTCCATACGCATATGTTGCCATAGTACCGTGCATGTGCATGTTATAAATAATTGAATTATGAAACAGACACAGGCTTTTCTGCGTATTATAGTATAATAATGACTCAGATCGTGTCTCGAAAAGTTTGGGGTTTGTGGACAACTCTGACATCCACAGGGGATTCGTGGGGGATGAAGTTAGGGAAACCCTGGTTTAGAGTAAGATTTAGTAAATGTCTTGCAGCTTTTATCTTGGTGCTTTTTAGTTGTCTGAAGCCATGTCTCAGTCATAACTTGTGGATTTAAGCTAGGTAAACTCTTGAAATGTCTGTAACCACATAAATCAAGTCTCAAGTTGACTGAAGTTTTTAATTAATTTAATTCACTACGTCGTAAAATGCATAAAGTAAAGAATTTTGACAAAGTCATAATTTGTGGATTTAAGCAAGGTAAATTCTTGAAATGTCTGTAACCACATAAGTCAAGTATCAAGTATACTGTATTTTTAATTAATTTAATTCACTACGTCGTAAAATGCATGAAGAAAGAATTTTGACAAAGTCATAATTTGTGGATTTAAGCAAGGTAAACTCTTGAAATGTCTGTAACCACATAAGACACGTCTCAAGTTGACTGAAGTTTTTAATTAATCTAATTCACTACTTCGTAAAAAGCATAAAGAAAAGAATTTTGTCGACTTTGGCATCTATTTGCATGAAACAATTGTGCTTTGTTTCTTTTCTGCAGGAACCAATTGAAAATCTGGATGGAGGAAAAATCTTAGACGTGCATACAGACAACAAGCTCCATATGATATTTGGTGGAACCAAGGTAGTCCAGCATACACCCCCTCCAAAAACAAGTGGTGGATTGAAAGGTATTGGATACTGTTCATGTAGTCCTTACATTTGATTCTTTATTTTCAAAAGGAATCTCTGCAATCATGATAGTCTGTGTATTGTGCGTGTGTGTGTCAGTGTATGTGCATTTCCACATAATTGTATACAATCTGGATTTTATTTAAAGGTTTACTCTATTTGGTTTCAACCACTTGGTTGTTGCTAAGGTTGTTGCTAGGTTGTTGTTAAAAAAATAAAGTTAGTAACTGTTTAAATCCAGTATGGAATATTTGTTATTCCAAAATTCCATTGTCTTGTTTATTCCTTGTTTTTTTGTTTTATTCATATATTTTTGTATATAAATCATCATTTGTTTGATTTGCCTACCTTTGAAGTGTATGCCAAATTTCAGCATATCTGTAACAATTTCGGTGAGCTTTGGTTGGTTTAGATGATATTTCTTTGGGTATGATACCTTAATATTTGTCCCAAAGTTTCTCCAAATTTTAAGTGTAGAGTATCGCTCAAAGTTTGAGTCTGAATAATTTTTTTTTTTTACTTTAATCCTGAAGCTTTATTTGAAAGTAATGAAATAGTAGATAATATTTTTATTTTGTCTTCAAGGTCTTATTTCGTGAGAAAACTTATGACATAAAAGTCTCAATATTTCATTCCTTTCTAAGTGGAACAATTTTGCTAGGTAGAATAATAATGCTTCTTGTTTTGATGCGGTCGGTTTTATGTATCATGTCTCTTTGCTTGAAGTTTGAGGATGGATGGAACTCCTGAATTAATGCCTTTTCTATTTTCTGAGTCCTGTGTTTCATATCAATTAGATGTATTGGTCTCCCAATTTCAAGAGTATCTCTATTTTAGTCGATTTTTTATCTTGCTGATTGACATTCTACCAACCATTGCTCTCATCTCTAATCTTGCAGCTACAGACAACGGATGTTTAGCGTACGTTCTGAGAACTGGATTTAACACATCTCAGGTAAGACCGCACGTAACTTGTCTTTTTGGATTTTAGATGTCAATTATACCCTTTTGGAATCACAATGGTAAACAAGGGTGTTTATTATGTGTGATGTGTGTGTGATGCCTTGCTAATCTCAAAGACAGAAAAGTTACACAAAATTCAAGGTTTGCTTGTAGATGCTTCATCTTGAGTTCAAGGGTCGTATTTTGTCAAGGTCATTTGAGGTCAGCAGACATCCAAGAATGATAACCTTGTATGCACGATATCTCTGTATGTATTTAAAATTTATACCTCATTTCTTCGATTTGTTTACAAGTTATATCTATGGTCAAACCAACGCAAACTCTCTGTTTTTTCTCCCTCCAGGGAAAGCTGTTACGTACCATCTTGTACGGGGTGAAGCGGGTCACTGCTAATAACTTAGAAACATTCCTCTTTATTTTATTTTTGCTCATCTTTGCCATCGCCGCTGCATCGTACGTCTGGATCGAAGGTGAGGGATCAGTTTTAATCGTCAATTTTGAATCTTTTAGCCTTCTCCTTGATATTCTAAGGAGACCAGTGAGTTTAAAACAACTAGATACAGAGTTTGACTTCTACTTTCGCCCAAAACTAAGTTTTGTAAAGTGTCGGTGTTCACCTAGGACAGCACGTCAATTATCGGGTTTTCTCCTTGTTTGTTGTGTTTGGTGCAGTGCACATAAATTTAATAACCTATTTATTAGTATTTTCCATTTTTTTAATTGTTTTTATTTATTATTTGTGTTATTTGACTATTTATGCAATTGAAATACCATTCTTTGATTTTTCCTTTGTGTCCATTATTAACTGCTACCACTGTGTAGGATACATTGTGTTTTATTGCTAGAAATGATAAATTAAAACTCACATTTTATTTTTCACATTTTTGTCACAAACTGTATCTATGTATTCACCACCCTGTTATTACAATGTCCAATCATCCATGTCTTAAAATGTTTTATTCAAACTTTTGTGGTACTAAATATGAAATCTAATTTTTTTTTCACCGCTAGGTACAAGAGATCCAACCAGAAACAAATATAAATTGTTTTTGGAGTGTACCCTCATTCTTACCTCTGTGGTTCCACCTGAGCTCCCCATTGAACTCTCACTAGCAGTCAACTCATCTCTGCTTGCTCTCACTAAACTAGGTGAGGAGGACTCTCAAGTTTAGTTATAAATTAATCAGTGTTCATATGGTGATGGGGCTATAACTTCACATAGGCCAAGTTTAGTAATAAATTAATGTCAGATATCAGTATACATGTGGTGACAGGGTTATAATGTCACAAAGGCCAAGTCAGGTAATTAGATATCACATATCACATATTAAAGTATTATAAAAGACTTTGTTTCCTGTACACAAAATTGCTATGCATCGTTGCACTTGAACAGCAATGTCACCATTTGGTGTAGAAGTTTGCAATGCAATTTGGGAAAAATTATTCCCTGGATTCACTGAAGCCAAATTTAGGCCAAGAGTCATTGTAATACTGAAGACATATTTATGTGTTCATATTGTGTCAGTGCGGTTACCTTACAGATGATACCTGCAGTAATAAAAAAAAACTGATATATCAGTGTTCATGTGGTTACTGAGGAGCTCAGATGATGAATGTTGTACTAAACTAAAGTCACATGTTTAATGTTCACTTCTCAGAGGCCAATAAGTTAAATATATATATGATAATCTCATTTTAGTGTTTTTTGGTAACCGGGATGAAATTCACATATGCAAACAGTGTTTATGTCATTCCTTGTCCCTAGCTCTTAATTGAATGTTTAAGTTTTTTATTTTTAGGTGTCTATTGTACTGAACCATTCAGGATACCGTTCGCTGGTAAGGTTGATATCTGCTGTTTCGACAAGACTGGTACCTTGACCAGTGATAACCTGGTCGTGGAGGGCGTTGCGGGCTTGCCGTAAGTCTGTCCGTGTTATTTTAATCTTTATTTTTATCGAGAGTGTTGATGTCATTTACAATAAGTTTGTCTTAATTATTAAAGTGTCAAATAGAAATACTATGATAGGGTTTGGTGTTTGCACAGCAGACAATTTGTGTGAAGGAAAAGGGCATAACACTGTGCTTGCACTGGGTTTACTATCTTTCAATAGCCACAAAAGGCCTTTAGTTGTCACTAACAATGTGTAAGATGTGAATGAATCGTGTCTTATGATGCAACACTGAAGTCTAGACTCTGAAGTAAAAGATTCTTTAAACATGATTTACCTTAAAAAGTGTCATCATCCATGTGCACCAGCCAAGCATTCAATTTGATACACCCAGTGAGCCCATGTTGCGTAATACCTACTGAAATTTAACCTCTCACAGGACTTTTGGCACAACTTACTGTTTCAAGTTCATTTGTAGTGAATGCCCCCCCCCCCAATATTACTGTTTACTCAATGTTTGGAATAAAAGGGCATTGACAGACAGACTGCTTTCAGTTTAATGAGTTTGACTCCCCTAAGCCTTTATCCCTTAATCCATTCTTCCTTGTCCTTTATAACCTCTTGATCTTCCTTCTTTATCAGGGGTACTGGGAAGATGAGCAAAATTGATGAAGTTCCTCTCTCCACGGTTCAAGTTCTCGCTACTTGCCATTCCTTGGTTCAGCTAGACGACACCCTCGTGGGCGACCCTCTCGAGAAAGCCACACTGGTGGCGGTCGACTGGACGCTAACCAAAGGTGAGCTTCCCTTTGTCTGACATTTATATCAAACTATGGAGTCGGGATTTCATTCATCATGGACCCACTGATGCACCTTTGATTGTCAGGGTTTTTGAATTTTCCAGCCATCTTTCCCTCCACATTAATTGATATGCTTGTACCGTATTTGTGAATGTTACACAGAATACCTATCACCCTTGAGTGTGCACTAATATTAAAATACAGATCTCCATCATTTAACTTCATCTTACATTCTTTCTGTTTTTGTCTTCAATTAATTGACAAGCTGTTGTCTGTTGAGTCCTGTCTGATGTGCCCTTACTCTGAGAATGTCCTAATTATCCTAATTAACATGTCTGTGAAACAGCAGTAGTGTAATAATGACAACAAGACTACTGTACTAAGAATAATAACTATGGTAGAAATATTACAGTGGGAGAAAAAAAAAATCCACCTCTCAATTTGAATGTAAACATGTCATGTCTCGTTTGATTCGGAATCACTTTTGACAGGCGATGTCCTCATACCCAAGAAGATTAAAAGTAAACCTCTGAAGATTGTTCAACGATTCCACTTTGCGAGTGCCCTGAAGAGGATGGCGGTGGTGTGCTCCATGCAGGAAGCTGGGTCGACGGAGAATAACTACATGGTGACCGTGAAGGGAGCCCCCGAAACGTTAAGACCTATGGTTAGTGCTATTTCACCCATTGGATTTGGGATTCATTTAGGTCCCAGAAACGTCTTAAAAAATGGTTTATTTTACGACAATTACAGGTCGTATTTACTGGGACTGTACGAATTGTCCAAAGTGTCAGTTAAGAGAAGCAAACCCAACCTTCGCTGTTGGTCTATGTGATAGGGAAGGCTGTCATAAACAACTGACCCAAACAGCTATTAAATTTGAGATATCACAATTTCAATGTTATTTAACACACAAGAGAAAAAAAGACTTGAGTAATTCTAAATATGACATGACTATGACTCTTGTTAAACCATTTACTTTATTTTGATACACTATTTACTTTCAGTAATGGAGATGTGCTTTGCAAATCTTAATTATTGGAGCTTATTAGCATGTCCCAATGATGGCATTTATCTCATTGTCATCACTGGTAACGTTCTACCTTGAAAATAAAAAATAATTGAAGGGAAGTGAGAGGCTCCAAATTTTAGTGGTACTATGATGTTTGCAAAAATAACAAAATGGCCGACTTTTAAATTAGAATATCTCCTAAATGGGGCACAATGTTTTTATTTTTATTGATTTATTTGTTATTATTTTTTTCTGTTTGTTCATCATATCGATCTCTATCATATAAGCTAAAGATTGAATTTTGGTTTGCATTTTTAAAAAAAAAATTGAAATAATAAAACCTTCAATGTGCTGATGTAGAAATATGATTGATCTTTAAATTCACCAAAGCAACTTTTAATTTTGTCCCACAGTTTACCTCCGTCCCTGACGATTATGATTCGGTCCATTCTGAGATGTCTCGTCAAGGCGCTCGAGTCCTGGCCCTGGGCCACAGAGAGATTGGTCATCTCAGCTCTTCACAGGTGCGATATTGAAGTGATTGTATAACTCAACTAATTTACAGAACTGTATAAAAGCCTTTATTTGTAAGTGGCCAGGTTAAAAAACCAAGAAACTACATCACAGTTTTTTTACAATGATTACAAACCTAAATTTATCAGAAAGAAAAAAAAATTGAAAGGCAAATGAATTTTGATGTGTCAGTCACATGTGATATCACTATTTATTTTCGCTTTGTGCTTTTAAAATGAAAATAAATCAGTTTCAGTATTGTTTGCCCGAGCAACAGAAACCAGCTGTGAAATGGAATATGACAAGTGGATTTCTTTTTTACATTACTTTCATTTTATTTTGTATTCTTTGAACTAGAGTGAATATGTTTGATACAGTTAGATAAAAATGCCTTATGTAGATAGTTTCATTTATAGTGTTGCATGAGATATTACACTCTCCATAATCTTGGAAGTAAATCAGGAAAGAATTTGCAATCATGTTGTGATGCTTTCAACATGGATTAATTCTGGTCTGTTTCAACCCTTATTTTGGATCAGTTTTCGAGGCAGAACCAAACATGAGGCTTGTATTTTAATTACAACCACCTACGCATGATTTCTCAGCCGATGTGCGGTTTGGTAAACCCTCTTTCCTCTCATTTATTTTTCTCCTTTATTTTTGGTTTCAGATAAGACAACTGAAGAGAGATGAAGTTGAGAGAGATCTGGAATTTGATGGCTTCGTAATCATATCCTGCCCTTTAAAGAGAGACTCGAAATCTGCCATCAAAGAGATCCAGCAGGCCTCTCATCATGTGAGAATGGAAATACATTTGGCTAATTTTTGTTTCAATTCCGTTTATAATTTAAGGCTGTATGATATTTTTAATCCTGCTAGAATGTTAATTAGTGTCTTAATTAGTGGCTTCACTATCGTTTAGTACGGGTGTTTTTTATATAGCTGCTTTAGGCTTTTACATTTTGTGCCTTATTGGTTATATATATTTAATATTTAGGTTTTTGGTTTCTATTTGTTTTTAGATTTTACATTTGTCAAGCGCTTTGAGCACCTTTGCTGATTATGCGCTATTATACAAATAATGAATGGTTATGAGTGCAATAGTGCAAATATTTCATGAGTTGAAAGATGGAATGTTCCATTCAACGAGGCGCAGCCGAGTTGAATGGAACAAATTACATCTTTCAACGAATGAAATATTTGCACTATTGCACGAATGGAAACCATTATTTGTTTTATACAATACCTTCAAATTTGGATATAATTGGATGTAAAATGCACCAATGCAACAGATTGTTTTGAACAGACAGGTTTCTCTGCTCTCTTACCATTGAAAAAAGTGCTATCAAAAAAGTATAACGCATGGTTCTATTTCAAAGCGTGCAATAGAGCGGATTTTGCATGCAATCGACAAGCAATTGACCAATCAAATGGCAGGAATATAATTAGGTGTTGTATAAATCAATATTACTTATTATTATTCACTAAAGAATGTGACAGGCTTCACCTCTTATCAGAAACATGGAAACAATTTTTTTTTTACTTTTCTTATATTTATGCATGTAAAGGAACAATGCAAAACTGACCAACACATTTTAGACAGGTTTGCAAAAAGCAAAGAAATGTTTGGCTTGAGTGGTATTTGAACCAAGGACCTCAGGTGCAGTGCTCATCACCGTGAGGTCAATGGTTTGAATCCTGTTCTAGCAAATATTTTCTTTGCTCTTATAAATTTGTGCTTGTTGTTGTTGCAGTCATAGGTATGGATGCTTGACGCTTTCCTGTATTTGAGTGTTGTGTTACTTGTGAAGAGTTGACTCAATGGAGAGTGTGCTAGACTAAGTAGTCCAGTCACTTATATTGATGAGTCTCAGATAATTAAAATCATGTCTCAAAAACTTGTATGTGATATTTACACCCAGACTGACAATAATTATTTCAAGTGATATATTTTATTTCTCAAGTTTGTGCATGAGGTCATCCTCCTAAGTTTGAATGTGGTAGTTTGTAATGCAGATTGTTAGCAGTAACCCCTTTAGACATATAAATGTGTTTACTGATTGTGGCTTTCAAATGGATAAATGTAGTCCTCTCTGTGATTCTTCTTAGACTGTGATGATTACCGGCGACAACCCACTCACAGCCTGTCATGTTGCCAAGGAACTGCGATTCACCAGAAAACAAGCTACACTTGTCCTTACAGAACCAAATCACTTTCGTGAGTTCCCACCATGAATGTTCGTCTTTAAGAGACAGTATTTCACCATAAATCATAAAAAAAATATATGTTTTCCAAAGAAACTTACCCTGACCTCAAAATTTACAGACTGATGCTTACTTGTCATGAGGGAAATTTGTTTGTTCTTCCAAATATTTGGTTGTCTCCTAGAGAAAAAGGCTGAATAACATTCTAAGTTTGCTCTGGGCTCGGAAGATGTTTATCAATCTTTTTAAAATTGCAGAAATATAAAATGCAACTTCTTTGGGATTTGCTTGGAAATGCATTGATATGAGGGAATTGGAACAGTTAAATAAAAAAAAGGAAAATAGACAGTTAAATGGAATTAACCACAAGTAGTCTTGAAATATTTAGAGTGACAAAATGTTGTTTATATCATTATAATACGAGTATTAACCCAAGGTACTCTTTAATTTAATATTTCCATGAGATAACAATGTAGGAATGGGGTTTTTTCTTTGTCACAACTTAGATCTAAATAGGAAAATCTTTCCCATCAGAATAACTTATCAGGTTATTAAGCAAAATATTCAATTATTGAATTGACGTAAGGTAACACACTTGAGGAATGGTTCTTTGTTCTTGTAACGCTGGATTAAATAGGACTTTGCTGTACAGAGCAGTGTGTGTCAACTTTTGAAATGTGATATCCAATATTTTTATGTATATAACATGATAAATTTGCACAACATTTTTTTTTATTAAGCTAAAGCAAACTATCTGTACCTTCGCCTTTATTTGCATCACCTCACAAAGTACAATGTCTCTTTAATTATATTTACAAATAGACGAGGAATGGCACTGGCAGTCAATTGATGACACAGTCATCCTACCGATGGTACCAGCCAAAGGCAAACTGGACCTCATCTATCAGTATGACCTCTGTATTACGGGTCAGGTAAGTCGTGAATATTCAGTATGGAAGTGTAATGATATGCAAGTATTTCTTTTCTTTACTGGACTTTTATAGTAATATATAGAATTGAGAAGTAACCATGGTGATGCAGAGTATGTTTATAATCAAAGCACATGACTCTAGCACAATCCATCGCACTCGCACCTGCGTCCAGACAGGCTTGGTAATTGCTTAAGGAGTGTTTCACTGTCATTCTCGTATTTGAAGATGTCCATTTTGTTGGATTTTACCAACCCATGATGTTTGTAGTTACCTGTGGATTGTCCGCTTGGTACCGGCACCCATGAGTGACTTTGTTTGATAGGAAACTGTGGTTTGTCAGTTTGCCAGCTAAACAGGAATGTCTTCTCTCTCTTCTCTTTCAGGCTCTCACCCACTTCAACTCAACCAATCAAAAATTTTTCAATGTTTTGTTACCGTATGTGAAAGTGTTCGCAAGAGTGGCACCTAAGCAGAAGGTAATGTATTCCTGTAGTAAAATAACTGTAGAGATGCTTGAAAATCTGGAGGGAGGGGGTTACCTCCAGGGTACTCTATAAGGACTTAAAGGATAAACATAAAAAAAAATCTAATTTATTCCATACTGAAACATAATAACAGCAAGACCAGTACTTATTTTATATTTATTTGAAGAATGTTGGGTGATGAGTTACATTTTTGTATTACAGTACATAGAAATGAAAACAAAATATATAACCTCTGATTGGTTTCCTTAAATCTCCCAGGAACTGGTCATCACCACCCTGAAGAAGCAGGGATTCACAACTCTCATGTGTGGAGACGGTACGAATGACGTAGGAGCTCTAAAACATGCTCATGTCGGTGAGTGAGAGTGATGTTGTCATGTCTGGAACTATCATGTGTGGTCATGATATTCTTAGACGCCCTCTTGCTTCGCCCAATTAGCAACATCTATGCTCATAAATATCCATACCAAATGGTCTTGTTCGTGAAGGATATATATATGTTTGGTTGGTTGGCATCTATCTTGGCACAGAGTGCTCTATGTCCAGTGGACAGAGCGAAGCATTGGTGATAATAGTTGAGACCAGTGGAACACTAGTAGTTGTTACTCAGAGTTTCACACGTTTCAGCGATCATGAGACAACTGGACACCTAGTGCATTTACTTTCTGATGTACTCATGGATATAAGCCTAACTGTGGTAACAAGAAACTTGCTTGTTGACTTCTTCACTATTAGAAGCTGATCTGTCTTAATATCTGATAGCTGTTGTTTCCTATCACTCAGGAGATGAAAGCTTTCTATATATATACTTTCTTCCCTTCCTTCTAATCTAGTCATATGGAGTTTGCTTTGAAAAACTGTTTACTCTGTGAATGATACTAATGAAAGACAAATGGCATTGGATACCTACAAACAGGTGTATATTAAGAAGGGTGAGGTGAGAGGTGATGAGGAGGGGGTTAGGGGGGGGGAGGCTCAAGGTTAGCTTGAATACCACTGTTTTTTACCATGATTGTCTTCTTTCATTTCCTATCACATTTATCAGCTGTGCACTTACAAGCCCCAAGTCACACATTGTGAACCTAAACTGGCATGTCTCCAGTTTTTGCTTGCTGGAGGATCTAAAATACATACATACATACACACATACATACATACATACATGACAAAGACTATGGCTGGGCAGATGGAGCCAACTTTTTACTCACTTTTAACTCTCACTTTCATTTTCACTTTCACTTTTTACTCACTTTGGTATTTTTTTTGAAGAGACTACAAAAACCACATTGTCTTGAACTGAATTTTCAAACAAAGAGAAAGGCATAAATTTAAAATACTGCTAGATAATTGGCATGATGCAAAAGATTTACAGATGGGTTACTCATGGCTAACATTACAATGTTTTAACATTTCATTTTCGTTTTTCCTTTCTTTTCAGGTGTTGCTCTATTGTCAAAAGCACCATTGTCTCTTAACTATAGGAAGAAACCGAAAGATGAGGTTTGTATAATTTTAATACTCAATTTACTGCAATTTGTTTCCCGGAAATGTTAAAAGTTCCACTTACATTATAAATTGCAATAATATTTTAACAGAGAAAAGTCTCCTGAAACCTATGCAAATATGTTGTTGGATTGGTTCATTACAATCTTTTAATAAGTATTTTCACATTTTCACTATGTAAATACCATTTGTCCTTGAAGAACATTCACAAGAAAACAGGAAAACACTTGTTTCTGTAGGGTGTCATAGTCGGAATGTGTGCATTTCCCAGTAGTGCTATGTGTGGAAGGACACTATGAGGGAGTAGTGAACAAATGTTTTGCGACACTGCAAATTGAAGAAACTGATATCCAGAAGTAAATCGGTGGAAAGGGATCTGTACCTAACTTATGGTTCATTGAATGGAGGAGTCCTGTTCCCCATTCATGCATATATATGCTTACCTTGTATACAATGTACTTTACACACAAAGATATTTTCAGCCCTGTTACCATGACAATGTCACTCTTGAGTTGCCAGATGCATTAATTCCCCCAAACAGCTCTAAATTTGATATAAAATTCATATATTTGCAATACAGCATGTTTCAAATATATGACTTTATACTAGTTTGTGGTGAAAATATCCTGCAAATGTTGGACACTGTCCTTTTAAAGTCGTTTCCTCTCGCCTCTTTCATCAGACGGACGGTACTTCCGTGGATGGAACTTCTGCTGACGGTGTGAAACCTCTCCAGATTGTATCAGCCAGAAGAAGGTCGGATAACCATAAGCTGAAAGACGACGCCAGGTCACATAAGAACGATGGGGTCAAAGGTCGTAATGAAGACAAAACCAGACACTTAGCGGGAAGGGCTGGTCCTCGCCGTGCTAGGGGAGAAGATCTGACAAGGGTGAGTGGAATCCAAATTTACATATGAGAGAGAAAAGGAAGCTATGTTTTTTTAAAAAATTGCATAATAGAGATCTCAAACTTACTCAGTAGTTTCTATTAAAATGACATTGCTTATATTTAAACTATTTTTTTTGTAGACCCAGAAAAAATTAAATGCCATGATGAAGGAGCTAGAAGAACAAGACCAGCCTCAGATAGTGAAGCTCGGCGATGCCAGTATAGCATCGCCATTCACATCTAAACTAGATTCTATACAGTGCGGTGAGTCAGTCAGTCCTTGGTGATGCATGCATCACTGTCGTTAAAATTTTAGATTCTGCATAATTTGTGAATCAGTCTTTGGTGATGCCAGCATCACTATAAACATTTAAGGTGCATTCTGTAATTGGTGGTGCTTCAGTCATAGGCGATGCAGGCATTATTCTCATCTGAAGTAGATTCTCTATAGTCTGATGAGTCAATCCTTGGTGATGCCACCATCACAGTGCATACTTTATGCTAATCACTATGCATCTCATCACTATGCATACCTACTCTAGCTTCTGCTAGTTAAATTCACTTGTGATGCCGTCATCCATTTTCTCAGTCGAAAAGCATTTCTGCGTATAATTTGACATTTTCCGTAGCTCTGGGAGTACAAATTCAAATGATAACGAAACAGTTTCTCTTTCTCTTCTCTGTTACAGTCTGTCATATTGTCAAGCAGGGTCGCTGTACTTTAGTGACCACACTGCAGATGTTTAAAATATTAGCACTGAACGCTCTCATATTGGCGTACAGTCAAAGTGTGCTCTATTTAGACGGTGTCAAGTTCAGTGATGGTCAGGCTACTTTACAGGGGCTTCTATTGGCTGGCTGTTTCCTATTCATATCAAGGTCTAAGGTAAGAAGTACGATAGCTTACATATATATATATATATATATATATATATATATATTACAGACCTCCCAGCGAAGCCTTAATACCTATAAAAATCTTTATTTCAAATACAGCTCTTTATTTTTCAAAACCTTTATTTTTATATTAAGTATAAAATATTTTAAAGATTTAGTTTAGAGTAGAAATATTGTATTCAGTCATGCTAACCATTGGCCATAAAGTTTTTGTGGATAGCCAGGCATGATTCATGCAGTGAAACAAAAACAGACTTACAAACAACAGTTAATGTAAGTCAGGTATTTTAATTAAGGGCCACAGATGATGTAAAAACAATGGGCATAGATGGTGAGTATGTTACAAATCAACTTCATTTTGGACCTTTAAAATCCTTTAATTTCATGATCAAAGCCTTTAAAAAAACATTTATTTTGTTGAAGCGCCTGCCGCTGGGAGGTATGATATTCAAAAAAAGTGTTTAGAACTCTGTGTTATTGATGATTATTAACGACGGAATACCAAATTTCCTTTCGAGAATTATTCCAAACTTCATATTTTGGTTTTTAGCATCTTGATCATGATTGATTTGCTTCTATACAGATATGTTTCTGCTTCATTTCAGCCTTTGAAAACGTTGTCCAAGAACCGACCTCTACCTAACATCTTCAACCTGTATACAGTCCTTACTGTTCTACTTCAGTTTGGAGTCCATTTCTGGTGCTTAATGAAACTAGTCTCTGAAGCAAAATCAAGGATGCCCTTAAGGTTGGTCAACTTTGCAGTTCACATTGGCAACATACCACCATGCTTGTGTTATAAACTGTAGCAACATGTGCTTCTCAAACCTTTTGACTCTTGCAACGAGGGACCGCAGCTCACCCTTGTTTTGATTTTAAAAACGACGTGGTCTTTCTGATGGCAGTGGTATCCTGCAGCATTTCACAATGTGTTATATTTCACTTCCCTTCATTAGAAGTTGGCTTGGATGCATTTATGTGAAACAAGCAATTTGACTTTTTAAACCAAGCATACTAACGACCAAAACACCAGTATTGCTGTTATAATTAAATAATTAAATATTGCTGTTATAATTAAGATTAAAACAGTGGTGATGTATTTCTTGCAACCTGCATAAATACAACCTTCAGTTAGTTTGTGGAATGTAGAGTATGTTTCTTAGTTTACAATGTTGATTTTCTTTTGGGGGGGGGGGGTGGAGGGGGTTGGACCGTACCACCTTTCTTGCCAGTTACCTTCAAGGACCTCAGGGTCACACCCCCTTCTGTGTAGAATCCTGTATCTGCCCTGCCCTTCATGAGTTAATTGTATAGGCTACTGCTTTTCAAAGAAAATCCTATTTAGGACTTTATCCATTTTTGTTATTTTCTTCTTTCTTTTTATTTTACCAGGGAGTCTGGCTTTCCAGATTTAGATGCAGAATTTCAACCAAATATTCTGAACAGCACTGTGTACATAATATCTATGATGCTCCAAGTCAACACATTTGCTATTAACTACAAGGTCAGAGGTCACATTCTTTGTCTTCTTCTTTTCTTTACCTTTATCATATTTTGTCTGTTCTGTTATACTCTGGAAGTTGATTCGTCTATACATGAGAAACTAACTGTTTGGTCTGGTACTCTATAGGCTAGGTATAGGCTATATACTATATAGGCTAGGTAATATATAGGCTAGGCTATATAGGCTAGGCTATATAGGCTAGGTACTATATAGGCTAGGTACTATATAGGGGAAGGGGATGATGGTCTGGTACCACGTAGGGGCATGGAAAGGGGGAACACTGCATGCAATATGCTCTCCAAACATCTCTACAGATATAAAATCTGAAATTTACCCGGGAAACAAGGATATGGAAATAACATGAAATCATAAAAACCTTTCATTGTGTTGAACTAGTCTATCAACTATGGCAGTTTGTTTTGATGTCTTCTCTCAATTTCCAATTTTGTTTCTTACTTCCAGGGTCACCCGTTTATGGAGAGCTTGAAAGATAACAAACCCCTTCTATACAGCCTGATGTTTTCAATCATTGCAATCGTGTCTCTCACACTGGGAATAGTTCCTGAAGTTTCAGATCAGTTTTCTGTGATTGAGTTCCCACCTGAGGTAGGTTCACTGTCTGTTGTCAATTCTTTTTGAGGTATGTTAACTATCTATTGTTATTTACCTGTGAGGTATGTTAACTATCTGTTGTTATTTCCCCGTGTGGTATGTTCAATATCTATTGTTATTTCCCTGTGAGGTAGGTTAACTATCTGTTGTTAATTGCATGTGAGGTATATTCACTATATGTTGTTAATTCCTTGTGAGGTATGTTAACTATCTGTTGTTAATTGCCTGTGAGGTATGTTAACTATCTATTGTTATTTCCCTGTGAGTTATGTTCACTATCTGTTGTTATTTCCCTGTGAGGTATGTTAACTATCTGTTGTTATTTCCCTGTGAGGTATGTTAACTATCTGTTGTTATTTCCCTGTGAGGTATGTTAACTATCTGTTGTTATTTCCCTATGAGGTATGTTAACTATCTGTTGTTAATATTGTGTGAGGTATGTTAACTATCTGTTGTTAATATTGTGTGAGGTATGTTAACTATCTGTTGTTATTTCCCTGTGAGGTATGTTAACTATATGTTGTTTATAATGTGTCAGGTATGTTAACTATCTGTTGTTATTTCCCTGTGAGGTATGTTATGTTGTTATTTCCCTGTGAGGTATGTTAACTATCTATTGTTATTTCCCTGTGAGGTATGTTAACTATCTATTGTTATTTCCCTGTGAGGTATGTTAACTATCTGTTGTTATTTCCCTGTGAGGTATGTTAACTATCTGTTGTTAATATTGTGTGAGGTATGTTCACTATCTGTTGTTATTTCTCGGTGAGGTACAGTATGTTAATTATCTGTTGTTATTGCCTGTGAAGTATGTTAACTATCTGTTGTTAATATTGTGTGAGGTATGTTCACTATCTGTTGTTATTTCTCGGTGAGGTATGTTAAATATCTGTTGTTATTGCCTGTAAGGTATGTTCACTATCTGTTGTTATTTCCCTGTGAGGTATGTTAACTATCTGTTGTTATTTCTCTGTAAGTTAGCTATCTGTTGTTAATCGCATGTGAGGTATGTTAACTATCTGTTGTTATTGCTTGTGAGGTATGTTAACTATCTGTTGTTAATCCCTGTGAGGTATGTTAACTATCTGTTGTTATTTCCCTGTGAGGTATGTTAACTATCTGTTGTTATTTCCCTGTGAGGTATGTTAACTATCTGTTGTTATTTCCCTGTGAGGTATGTTCACTATCTGTTGTTATTTCTCTGTAAGTTAACTATCTGTTGTTAATCGCATGTGAGGTATGTTAACTATCTGTTGTTAATCCCTGTGAGACATGTTCATTATCTGTTGTTAATATTGTGTGAGGGTATGTTATCTATCTGTTTTTAGTTGCCTGTGAGGTATCTTAACTATCTGTTGTTAATTGTCTGTGAGGTATGGTTGCTAAACAATTCCTTAAAGTTGACATATCAGTTTGATTTGATAAGTTGATTTCTACTGAATTTATGTTTTTTTAAGCTATCCTGGTCATTGCAATAATTTACACTTATACTGTTGCCAACAATCACCGGGACTTACCACATGCATTATTAACTATATCATTACAATCTTTACGTTTGACTGTTTCACACACCAATAGGAAAAATTTTGGTAACTTTTGACCAGACGTTTTTTAATTTCTGTTTACAGTATCGCACGCTCCTGTTGAAGGTACTACTGATTGACTGCGTGGCCGCTCTTATGGTGGACAGATTTCTCCAATTTTGTCTGGGAACATCAAAATTGAAAGCAGAGTGAATCGACTTTTGAAATTGATTTTCAAAATGCTGAAAAAAAAAACTTCAGACAGCCACCGATGGCCTGGTGTGCATACGAGAGGTTGAGAGATTGACAAAGTGAGTGATGTTCCATAGGAGTTGAACGAACGCGAGCGGAACACAGCGAAGTAAAATTGCAACTTTTGGAATGTTCTTCTGAGAGATGAGAAGAATGGATGGAGTATTTGTACATCAAAAATGCTGGAAGAATCATTGTTTACTAATTTGTTTGAAATTAAGTATAGTGTGTGTCAGTTTAGAATTATACTTTTATTAACTGGGGGATGTATCTCAAAACTCAAGCTCACAAAAGTCTTCAAATATTTGGAAAAAAAAACAAGTGACAAATTTAAAGACAAGATAGTACCAAAAGAGAAACTGATTTATTTTCAAATCAAAAATAATATTTTTTAGGGATTGACTCCTGTTTAAGCCACCTCTTGATTAATGTCATAGTGGAGACATGGACTACAGAGGGAATTCCGTGTCTAGTTTCACATTGCAAAATGCTATGCAAATGGTCAAGTTGCTATACACATTCTTAGATTTATAGTGGGTTTTTTTTTTTTGTACATGGTAACCATGGTGTTTTATAAAAGACAATTTCAGAGCTGCTACACAAATGTTGAGTAGAAACTTATTCCCTGCCTGCCACAAAGGGTTTGGTTGTCTTGAACTTAGCTGGAGAAATTGTATGAATTATATTTGTTGACTGAAATTTGATGGTTGTATGCTAGGATGAAAGATTGGGTAAGACATTTCAATCTATGTCCATTTTGTTAAGTATATAAAATAAGCAGAACAACATTTGAAGAGGGTTGATAAATATGATGGGGGTTGGGTGTGGGGAGGGGGGGGGCCAGGGGAGGGACAGTGTGTGTTGACAAGCTTTGTAAAAGCAGGGGTTTTACACAATTCTTTAAACTCAGTTTAAGGACCACCATGGTGTGACCTGACTCCATATAACTGATCATGCAATGGACTGTATGAATACTTTCCTCAAGCTGATGTTGAAAGAGTTTTGGGCTGACAACCCCTTCCCTCCCCCCCCCCCATCACCCCTTCCTCGACCTCCTCCTTAACAAATTAAAAAATTTGCATCATCAGTGCATGTTTAATTGCACAGCTGAAAGAAAAAGGAATGCAATTGGCATAGGGAAAAATATATAGCCATTGACAAAGGGATTTTTCAGGTTTGGTGTATTATAATGATAGAACATTTGCCTTACATTTTCAGTCTAGGTTGAACAGAACCTTGAAATTTATTGCATACATGTCTTTAGCTGGTAAATTTGTTAATTTCCAAGTATCGAAGAGAACGTGCAATGAGCGGTATGAATCAATCCTTTCATTGGTGTGTATATAAACCTATATATATATCTATATATATCTATGAACAAAAATGATAAAATAATGATATTATACCGTTTCTGTTTGCTTCCGAAACGGAATTTGTTATAATGTTGGTTGATTTGAGTTTTGTCTTTCTTTTCTTGTTTTAGGGGGAGGTGCACTGAGGGAGGGAGGGAGAATTTCTAGGTTTGGGTTAGTTAATGTTCAGTAATCTCTTGTTACTTTCATGTTAGTCAAATGAAATGAACTTGACCTGTCTACGTTATAATATCCTTTCAGCTGACTAGAGAGACAAAAGAAAAAAAAAGAGAAATAATCCTACGGCTTGCATGAGAAAAGCTGATAAATATATCAAATGTAGAAAGCCTATGTGCTCAAGAACATGTCATGAAAAGAAATGTGTATTTTTGAGGGGTCGGGTTGTAGAGATCAAAATAAGAAATGTTGGGCAGTTCTCTTAATCAGGTACAATTATGCCTTTTCCCTTCCTTTATAGTTGTGAGGGGGTGGTGGGTGGGTGGGGGAGGTGAAGGGATTTGTTAATCTATTGGCTTCACGCATATTGTCAAATTTAAGAACAATTTATACGTCATGTATTGGTGGTGTTGTGTAGAATTTGCTATTTCTTTTAAATCAGGTTATTTTGAGGTTTTGAATTTAGTCCGGTGTGTTTGGTGCCATTCTTTTCTGTTAAATCATAATAGTTAAATCTTTCCTTGCATGGACTGTTGAACCTCTTCACTAAGTGATTGACAACATTTTTTTGCATGCTCGGTGCCATATTTATATCCTTGGATGGGGAGGGGTGGGTGGCTAGCTTGGTGGCACCACTCTGGAGGTAGGTAGGGTCTGTGAGCTTTAATGCTTTTTTTTATATTAAAGAGGTCTTTATGGCAGCCTCTTATTCGTGCTAGGTTATTGCCGAAAAGATGAATCACATGTGTATGGATGCATTACTGCATTAGCTTTACATCCTTAGCCCTGCATTTAGTTTCTTATTGGTGGATAAACAGGCAAATTGGGTTTTGAATCATCGGCACTCACCGATGGACTTGGCGTTTGTATTGTTTTCGGATAGTTGTACAGATACGCAACTTACTAAAGGTTGGACATTGTATTACCTGAGTGCATAAAAAAGTTTATTCGTTTTGTTCTATTTGGCTAGGTGTGTTCTTTTTTTTTCTTTTCGTCAAATAATAATAAGATATGAGAATATTCTTATCAATCTGTTTCAATCATAACATGTTATATAAGGTGAGAATTTGTCTCTGATTAGTACTTTAAATTATGTCTGTTTGAATATCGCTGCAGTGATGTTCAACACTGTGCTACAGAATGTGGAAGGGCCGTTATTTCATACAGAAGTGTGATGGCAAAATTAATTGATGGATGTAAGTATTAATTAGGACAGTGAATTTAGTTATTATTACTAGATTTAAAGTATTTCTACAAAGGAGGTTCCTATGTTGAGGTTGTACACCTTATGAATGGTTGATAAAAACAGAACAGAAATACAGGAAGTCACATCTGTTTATGAAAACTATGTTTTTATTTTTGCGTTTATTTGTGTAAGATGTTGTGAAGTTTTTTTTTTTTTTTTTGCATGAATATTAAAATTTGTGCTAAATGTTAGTTCCAAATGTATAAACAATGTTGGGAACTAGTTCAACAGTTAAGTTAGACCTCCTCAAGACCACATGTTGAAGAAGGGAACTTAATGCCGATTGTTTTAAGGAAAGAAAACACTGCAGAAATAAGCACATGCCACTATTACACTGCTGGCCTTTCGAACACTTCAGAACCTTTTGAGATGCTTCTATATGTAAACAGATGAGATTCCCACATTCTCATAAATACCATTCTAGGCTGGTGTGGAAGCTGTTGAAGAGGGGGGGGGGGTGCTTTGACAAACCTTCAAGGTCATCTAGTAATAGTAAATGCAGTTACTCTGGCAGCCATTGTATTATGAATTGGTCACAAAGTCATGAATTCAAAGAACTGCCTTAATTAAATCAATATGGCTAAATCCTTAAAATTCCTATACATTACCCATCACCTTATCTACATTATAAAGGTCGTCAGTATTAGCCCAAAATGTGCTAGAAAGTCAAAAATAGTCGCTGATGTTCCAATTTTGTCATTTTACTGCCAACCACAAAGTAGTTTTTCCCGTCTGAAATATTGAATTGTCTAATTCAACACTTAAAACGTCTGGATGTGATTTGAAGATATTCAGAACTGCCAGTAAAATCTGTTTGAATGTTTTTTCAAGTTTTCTAGTATGATCAAATTTGCGGCCAGTACTGATGACCTTTGACATCAATGTTTTACTCTGACCTCAGTAAGCTCGCCTGCATGAGCACCTGCACGGCTTCAGGAAATGATCGGACCTACATATACTGTCAGGAAGAATCAATTGCAAACAGCACATGGGTATGTTAAGATAAGAGGGGTAGGGGAACCCTTAAGGTCTATTGCAGTATTGCATTTGTATCATATGAAAGTCAGCTTCTGTGCAACTTTTTTTACTCTTTTTCCGACATGTTTAGCTACAATTTGTTTCGGCGATTGAATACAGCCCTTCTTCTAGTTGAGAAGAAAAGAGGGGGGGGGGGAACCCATGAATCTACAATCAAATGAAATAGAGAAATGAAACAGGATTGTAACTACTATGTATTGTATTGCAAATGACACACACTTCGTAGTTCTCCAACCCTTAAATTGAAAAAAAAAAAAAAAAATGGTAGAATTTTTTTTCTCACAAATATGACTGTAAATTAAGCAAAGGAAGGAGCAGCATTTCTGAAATGATTTTCCACAATCCCCAACATTTACAGCAAACAAAACTTCTCTAATATAAAACTTGAAATGCAAATACGAAACATGGAAACACATGATAGCATCTGATTTATCAGACAAAACAACATAACCGTGCCCAAACCAGGAAAAAGAAATATAAAACAACTTTTACAAAATCGGAAAAAATAAATGTTGAGAAATTTGAAAGCAAGACTAGTGAAAGGAAACAAACTTGATCCCAGTGCATCAAAAACCAAAAAATGTCAAAAATGATTTTAACTGTGTTAAGTTCACCTGTATCACCCCCCCCTTCCCCCTCCCCCCCCAAGCTTTTAGCAAGCTAAAATTGTAAGCAAAGAAACCCAAACTTGTTCCTTGATATTGATATTTAAGTTCAAAGTTTACTGTAACAGTGTGAAAACCAGCCAGTTAGGACAATTTTGTAATGTTAATAGCTCTCTAAACTGTCATCTCATATCATGCTTCAAAGCACTCGTATTGACAGTACAAACAGTTCCTAACCTTTTATTTCTGATAGAAACATGATATTCATACTGCTCATACTGACACAACGAGTGCTCTGAAGAGGGACATGACAGTACAGTATAGAAAGAATTGTCCCAACTGGGTGACCAATGGTCAGATAGACTACAACTTGAACCAAGAGAGAAAACAATGTTAACATACAATTGTAAATAAATGAAAGTCAGTGGGTCTGATGTCTTGACACTAGCAACATCTTCAGGTTACTGCTAACAGCCAGCTAAAATCTGAAGAAGATTCGGCTAGAGTCAAAACATCAAATCCTCCAACTTTTTAACAAATTTAATTTAAAACAGTGAATTTGTTTTGCCTTTGTTTCGGCTGGTATATTTGGGGATATTCCGTTGGCAAGTAAGCTTTTATCTTTACAGCTGAAATTCAGCAATTTTCATAAGACCGATACAAACAATGAGATTTCTCAGAGTACATTTCTCTGCTGTATTCGTTACTCAAATTTTCAATTAACCAGCACCAACAAAAGACTAACAAAAGACTATGCATAGATTATACAGAAATACTCTTTCTATTAACTCCAGCTTATTTAACTTATCTTTCCTTTAGAACTGTTTTTTTTTGACAGACAGAATATGAAATCTATGAAAGTGAAAAAAAATAGAGATAAGAAACATTTCTTTGCTATTAAACTTATTGTGATCTGATCTTGTGAGGTTACTGCAACGACAAGTGCTTCACCGCGGCACAAGAGGGTAGGATATGTATTCAAAAATACCCTTTGAAAAAATTGAATGCCTTGTGCTTAAAAAGAAATTGGATACCAAAAGTCTGATGCCTCTGAAATGCATTAGATTATACAGAATGTACTCCACCTTCACTCCCTCCCTCCAAATATTCTCCCCCCCCTCCAAAAAAGAAGAAAGATAAGTTACCCCAAAGGCATTTGTAGTACTTGGTCATGTAACATTTTTAACTCAGCTCTGTATGAAAGACCATATCAATAGCAAATATACATTTGTCACCTATATTCAAATCAATATAATTTACATTTATGAGAGTGTTCTATCTCTGTAATGTCTTTTACTTATTTTACTTTTACTAAAATTGTGGAAAAGCTTTGTGCATCTCAGATGTCTCTACGTTTTGCTACGACTAAAAGTTAAGTCTCAGAAAGAGTTGCGAAGAGAAAGCAAACAGGGTTTCAAAACAGCTGCCTTCTCCAACAACTATATAAAAAAATGAATACCATAGAAACAGCAATATTTTTTGGGGAATGCCTTCAGCTATTTCAAGAAACAATTTTTACGAAACAAAACAAAAAACGTGAGAAAGGTACCATGTGTGTGTGAGCAGCAGCATAGCAATAATTGCAAGACACTGTACTTTGCACAAATTATCTTTGCTTCAAAAATTGAGCAAAAAAGAAAGAAAGAAAGAAAGAAAAGCAATAAACATTAAATTTTTTAAACTTTCAAAATAAATGAAATGATGCAGTACATGAAAAAAAATCTGTGGCAAACGATTTTTACAGCTCAACTGTTTTCTTTCAAACATATTCCTACGGAAAAAAAATATCTGCCCGTTCACAAAATTGGCTTCTTTTTTGTCTAGACCATCAGAAGACATTGTACTAGAATTCTTGAAAGATCTTGTGTGTAGAAATGGAAAAATAATGTTATTTCTGAATCTAGGGAAAAATACCAAGATAGAACTCTTTAAATTACTCTTTATCAAATTTACTTTTTATCAAAAAAATTAAAAAAGTACAAAAAAAGATATCTATACTGACTTTGGAAGACAACTTAATGTCAGAATATATATATATATATATATTTTTTTATTGAAACGAACACTAAGCAGATATCTGTGCAATACTCCATTTTGTGACGAGTTACGACTTGGAGAAACTTCCGTAATCATCCACCCCCCTCCCCCTTCCCCCACCCCTTCCTCAATCAGTGGATCCAGGAAAATCACTGGTAATGACTAGACTCAACCTTAAAATAAAGAAAATGGTAGAAAATTTTTAAAAATTCCAGAATTTGAGATCCATGGCAAGGAATTGAAGTACTAAGGACAGGCCAAAACTTGTGGACTGGATTAGAAAAGCACATACCATGTTGACCTGAGGTCACCAGTTCAAGTCCCCATCCTAGGCATATGTAGTATTACTTTAAAGAAAAAACCCTCTCCCTTCCCACCACCTCCTAATTTAGCTAAACTTCTTTTTATTAAAAGAGAAAGATATGTAGGTAATAAAGATTAACATTAAGGTATAAGTTATAAAAAATCCCTATTCAATTTACATATGGAGAGAAGAAGTTAATTCACAGTTCACAAATATACTGGTGTATGGAATTATAAGAGATGTAAAAACCCACAAAGCCATTTGGTCCTAACAATTGAAGAAAGAATTTGTTGGTTTAAAACTTGTTTCAATTCATTCTAAGCTAGTGATTCCTGAGCTCTTTTAAAACTCATGTCCCATATTAGTTTTCTGTTCAAAATTTGACTTATAACTACAAAAAATGTCAAGTTTCTCTTGTGACAAAAGGCCAGATAGCTTATTTGTTAGAGCAAACTAATATTTAGATCACTAGCTCGAATCCTGCGATTCCATCCAATAGCTCATTGCGCTTTTAATATTCATTAACAATTTTTGAGTCATATTTTTTTTTTCATGATTCACTCTGTTTTGTTCTTTTCCTTTTCAAGCGGAAACTAGCAAAAATCATTTAACTTCAAAAAACACAGCAGAAGGTAAATAATGAAATCCTCTAATACATTCCCTCCGAAAGTATATTTACTTTTCAAGTTAAATATCTCTATAGATGTACCCAGATATTAAGAAAATATTCCTTTCCTTTACGTTTGGTAAAGGTAAGTAATGAACTGTAAATTTTAATTTAAAAAAAAAAAACCATTTCCAATGCCCTTTTTTTTTGGTGTTCCTTTTTGATCATAATTTATTCTTAAAGATTAACTTTTTACTTTTTCACTTTCCTTGAATGCTTTTTGCAACTCATTCATCCACCAACACACTTCCGTAGTACTGATTATGACATATGAAATATCAATTCTAACTGCATGTTTAAAAACATATCTTGAATATTTTGAAATACTTGTTCCTTTTTTAATCCCTGTTTTTCCTATACCTTGATCTCTGTATCAGCCTCACAAAAACAACAGCAAAAAAAATAATGAATAGCGAAACCTTTCAGAACTAGAGCAAATCACCACCTGCTCTGAAAGAGCTGCAAACCCAACCATCGTCTGCCTCCCTCTTTGCCTGATGAGATAGGTGATGTTCATGCAGAGCGCATCCCTTTAAACAGCTAAATAAACTCCTTTGATTATTTGGGAGGGATTCTATAGATTTAAACTAATATCAATTATGGGCTGAAATTTTCTAAATTAGAAGGCAAAATCTCTTTGCTTCCCCTTTGCTTTGCTTTTTTTTGGGTAAAAGTCAGCAGAAATTCTACAAAACAATGCCATTATTGACATTTTGATTATCATTTGGTCATTTTTCCCATTATAAATATCAACTTTGATTGAATGAAAGATAGCGAGGTGAACAACCTAAATGAAAATATCACCTGTCTCGTACCACACTAAGCTAAACTCTGTGGTTTACATATCAGACTTACTCAAGTCTTCTCTCTAATACATCAAGGGAATCCTAAAAAAATAAATTCATCTTCTAAACTGAAATGTAATTTTCATTAATATCTGTTTTGGGGGGGAATTGCTCATCAAGATTATCTCTATCATACACAGATTTGGGACAATGGTTGGATTTGCTTTTGCCTTAATCCCTTTGGATTAACTTTCAACTGTCATCTCTCATCTGTGAGTTACTTTCTAGACAACCATTTACAGTTTTGTCACCAGTTCCAGTCTTTCCCTCTCTCTCTCTCTCTGTATATCTTGCACTATCTCTGACCAGGTCAACAGTCTGCCCACACTGCAAGACCATACATATAGAAGATATTTCTAACTGTGAGAGTAGACCACATCTGATGAACAATCATCAAAGTTCCTGCTTGGTTTCTTTTGGTGTGAATGCCCAGAAAGACGTAGGTTTACCGTAGACGTCCCTCTCCCTCTTTGCGAAGGAAGAAAATGAAGAAACGCAGTTGGCTATGTAATGATCAGACTTTGCTAAGATCGCTAGGTCCACGTGAGGCTCTGACGGGGTCCTCTGTACGACTTTCACCTGGAAACAATGAAATACAATTGTTGTGCTGCTGTGTTCACATGCTTTAAGAACAATGCAATAAAGGTTGAAGAAACAATGCTTTTGTCATATTCTTTAATTGTAACATTAACTAGGTTGGGAACAAGGTAGGGATGGGGCAGGGGGAAGGATGAGGGGGTAACAGGGTCAATTTTAGCAGGGTTGGTGATACTACCCTCTTACATTGTTTTAAGATTCACATTGTGGTCTCACTATTATCACAGTCTTTCTTTTTTTCCTATCTCTGTCATTATTTCTGTGTCTTCATTCCCCATCGGACCAGTCCAAGTATAGATACAAATCTGGTGCAGTCATTAGCAACCATTTCACAAACGAGCATTTTGTTTCCTAGACGTTTCTCATTAAATACTTATAGTGTTATTTTCCCCAGTACACTGATATTATATATTTGTTTTATACCAAAAAATAGAAAAAAAGAAAAAGTCGCTCACTTTTACAGCCTTCTGTAGCTCGTTGATCATTGCATCCGAATCTGTGGCCACGAACACAGCTTTGGCTTTCATTTTCTTCACAATTTTCTTGAGTTGTTTCTTCATGACATCCTTAGGCGGAGCACAAAGTTCTTTGGTAACCGTACCATACTCGTTAAAATAACCCAGGCATTGAGGGGAGGCGAAGAGATGGCGAGAGCTGTCAACATGAGTGCAAACATTGTCCTGAAAGTAGGGAAAAAATATTCAAAAAAATAGTTAAAACAACTTTTTGAGGTGAGGGTAATGAATCAAAATGACCACTCTTCACATAAAATGTCACCATAAATTACACAGTCATTATGATTAATTAATTACACATTGAGATAATTAATTACAGGAGTAGGGGGGGGGACTCACAGCTTCAAATCGGGCAGAAATAACATTGGTAGTATCAAATTAGATCATATTCTTTATTTCATAAAAAAATGTAGAAATCACGGTAAATCCAGTCGAGATGTTTTAGTATTTGATATCATTATCAATTGAAGTAAAGTTCAAATGAAAGGAGACAAATTTGTCATCTTTTTATATGTTCTTTCATGCAAGTTTCATCAATAAGACATGCAAGATATGAAGCGGCCATTAATTAAATTTATAATTACGTTAGGTTCGTCCAAACTGACTTGAAATGCATGGAAACAAAATCCTCTTTGCTGCAAAAAAGTAACCAGTTATCATATCACATTGCTATCAGTCAAGGCCGTATCTTTTAATCACTTTTAGTTTTTGAGAAATGATTCTTTCAACATCACAGGCTCGTCGATCAAAGTGGCTGGGCACCTAGTCTAGCACAGCTCTTCAAGAGTAACACAAAAACTTGATAAGAAGAAACTATTATGGGCTCAAAATTAAACGCTCAAAATCCTTAACAATTTTTCTAAGAAAAAAATGGTGTTGAATCATATCCATCCTTTAGCGAATCATTTTATTTTGGCTGACTAATTGCAATTTATAAAACAATGGCCTAACACAGTTTCAATTAGGTATGCAGCTGATACCATCAATGATTAAGCCCTAAAGGAGGATTATTTCAGACACTGAGCAGAACATGAAGTTCAATATTTGTAACATAGAAATACTACTAGCATGTTTGTTGGATATAACATATATATTATCAATATTACAATTTGCCTGAAGCCGTTCCTTTAATCAGAAGAAGATTAACATACCCAATCCAGACCGTGCCTGAGATGGATTCCAACGAATGGGCCCTCGGCAAGCTCTTCATTGATAAATAAGTTGGCTTGGTCTTCTATGTCTTTGGACCATTTAAAGTATCTCTGAAGATCTAAGTTGTGTCTCTCCACAGGAAACGACGCAGGGGCACCGGCAAATGCTAACACTGGGTACTCTGAAGCAGGAAATCTACAAAACACAGAGAGAGAATGAATTGAGGGCATAATCATCACTAGTAATGTTAGCACTGGGCACTTTGAGGCAGTAATTCTTCAAATGACAGAGGGAAAATTGCAAAGAAAGGGCATAATCCGAAGCAGCGAATGCTAGCACTGGTACTCAGAAGCAGGAAATCTACAAACTACATAAAGACAAGAGTTAAGAAAGGGCATAATCCAAAGCAGCGAATGCTAGCACTGGTACTCAGAAGCATGAAATCTACAAACTACATAAAGACAAGAGTTAAGAAAGGGCATAATCCAAAGCAGCGAATACTAGCACTGGTACTCAGAAGCATGAAATCTACAAACTACATAAAGACAAGAGTTAAGAAGGGCATGATCCAAAGCAGGGAACACTAGCACTGGTACTCAGAAGCAGGAAATCTACAAACTACATAAAGACAAGAGTTAAGAAAGGGCATGATCCAAAGCAGGGAACACTAGCACTGGTACTCAGAAGCAGGAAATCTACAAACTACATAAAGACAAGAGTTAAGAAAGGGCGTAATCCAAAGCAGCGAATGCTAGCACTTGTTACTTGTAAGCAGGAAATCTACAAACAACAGAGAGAGGTGAGTCAAGACTGGTAATAATTAGCAGCAGCAAATACTTGTTATCTGTTCTTTGAATCTGTAATGCAATTTCATTCAACAGAATTTCAGGCAATGAAAACATCGGTAATTACGTTTGATCCCATTGAGCTTTCAGCGATCCCGAGTGACTGCTGAAGGAAAGAGGAGAATATTCTTGGGATCCGTCAAAATTGATATTAAATTTATCCCAGAAAGGGCCGAATGGATTGCCATTCTTCATGCTGCATTCGTTCGAGGTGGCATCTTTCCGATAGCAGAAACCTGTCGAAAATACAAAAGAAACATCTTTAAATAGTAATTCTCAAGCAGAGAGCATCAAAGGCAGAATAGATGTGAAGTAATAAATGAGGGCTATCATAATGCTGTAAAGATTTCAATTTCCCTTCAGTTTTTATAATGTACAGTTAACAGTGCCCTTCAAGTCGACAGTCATGTGTCCCGTCACTCGCCCAAGCCTCCATCCCTAAGGAAAAAACACCTGATGAGCACATCGACAACTACAGAAAAAAAAAAGTTTTAACATTCATTCAATTTATAGACAAGCCTACTCTCTTAGAAATGATCATCGTTGGCATGCCCCTAGGATATTTTCACTTCCAAAGGTATTTTTATACTATAGGGCTCTACTCTACTAACACCATTCTAAAAACATATTGAGACATTCCTCTTGAATACCTCTTAATTTCTAATAATTCAATAATTTTTAAGCATGAGCTGAAAATTCTTGTTCTAATTTCCTTCGGCCCAAAGTGTAACACACTGTCATAGTTGTCAGAATGACAAGTTTAGAGCTAGTCGGTGGTGAGGGTTTCACTGACCCATGGACGAGCATTTGGGATAAAGTTGAGAATCAATTCTCACACTCGAATAAAGATAACAGTTTGTGTCCGGGTGACGGTGAATCTTCTGTACTGTAAGGGCAAACGGTGGCTCCAAACTTACCTATTCTTTTACCCACTGGCCAAATTGTGGGTGCCAATTCTTTCATAAATGTTTCCATTGGGATGACCCTGTGGTATTCTGCTATCGTGTCGACCTCAAAGTAAGTTTTAAATGGAATCTGGTCCTGTATGTTCATCAAAATAAACAAAATAAAAAGGGTAAAAGAAATGTAGGAACAGAGAACATTATTTGCAAACGTCAACGGCGATAAAGTTTGAAAGTAAACCATGTCGAGTCAAATTAAAGATGGATTAAAACCAACTTTCTAAAGGAGACACAAACCCAACCTTCCTTGTTGGTCAATTTGATAGACATACCAGTGCTGAACAACTTCACCAAACAGCTAAGAAAAAACCTAATTCAACTTTGGGAGATATCACAGATTCCGACACAAGACTGAACACTTGGTAAAATATATTAACATTCATTCAACTTATAGACAAGCCTAGTCTCTTAGAAATGATCATCGTTGGCATGCCCCTAGGATATTTTCACTTCCAAAGGTACTTTTATACTATGGTGCTCTACTCTACTAACACCATCCTGAAAACATATGGAGACATTCCTCTAGAACACCTATTTATTTTAGAACAAGAAAAAAATGAACACTTGGTAAAGTCTAAACAGGGTATCTTTCTCAAGCTTCAATATGTGCTTCAATATGTTTTATAAATACATAAAAAATTATATATATTTTTATTTCTTAGAATGTTTATTTCCTGTAAATGGATATGGGTTTTTTTAAATGCTGAATCTAAGATATTGAAGCTCTTTACAAGACCTCATGATTGCATTAGTTATTAAAGTGTCAACACTGTTAACATTATACCTTGAAAATAAGACAGAAAAATAAACACAAAACTAAAAGGTTTCACATCCTAGTGGCACTATGACATCACAAATTTACAAAGTGACAACTCTCACAGACACGACTTTTAAATTAGGATATCTCCAAAATGGACGATTACATGAGCTTTCTTGGCTGTA
This sequence comes from Apostichopus californicus, assembly GCA_020650975.1. NCBI lineage: Eukaryota > Metazoa > Echinodermata > Holothuroidea > Aspidochirotida > Stichopodidae > Apostichopus > Apostichopus californicus. The sequence goes on along the minus strand of JAIPMN010044560.1, from coordinate 1,493 downwards.
ACAATCTTCACTAAGATCTTTGTCATACAATCTAAAGATGATGGTTGGATTTGGGTCTCCTTTACAGAAGCTCTTTGGTTCCATTCCAGTCAGTTTCCTTTTTGATACTATTCAAACGAACCAGCCATATCAGTGTGGTTCTAGTCAAAGTTTGTTTCGAGTAAAATGGCAAAAATAATTCAAAATTTGCAATTTTGTCGAATTTGCCGTCTGGATTTGAAAATTAATACCAATATTGAAATGTGTCTGGGCGATAAATTGGGTACAAGTTAACCAAAGTTATTTAAATACTTGTAAAATTAATCATCACTTGGTGAAAATATCTAGCATGATGTCTTTCTTTTATCAACTGCAACCTTATTTTGAGTAAAAATCCATTGGTTTTTGTAGAACGGTTGAGCAAACCTAGACGGCTGCTCAAAAGCAGCGTATTTAGTTGATTATCTTAATGCTTGGTCAAAAACAAGATAAATATTTACTTCTTTTGTAAGTCATTAATACTAACATGTCCTGAGTCTGGAAAAGTAATTTTTGGAATTGAATGGGATCATTAACTACCCATTACACTCAACTATCCAGCTCTAACAGGAGTCTCTTATTACCATCAATTTGCAACCTTGTCTTTTAAGTCCTACTCTACAAGTTTAGTAACATGACTGAGGATTAGTATACAGATTCAAATAGGTGATCTTATCAGGGGCGTTGCGAGGAATTTGCCAAGGGAGGGGCGAAGCTTGTAGGCAAACTTTCTAAGCGTAAAGCCACCGTGGGTTGGCGCGAAGCTTACAAGAAAAATTAGGCCAAAAATGCCTCCCAGATTTACAAGAAAAATTAGGCCAAAAATGTCTCCCAGATCGCTGGAAATGGCACTTCCCAGGCCTTGTAAGTTGCATCTCAGCGTTTCTATTTTGAAATTACTAGCGATATCATAAAACAATACCAAAAATATGTTCAGGGGGGGGCAGTCGCCCCCTTTGCTCCCCCCTGGCTACACGCCTGATTTTTATGCAATGGATGCAGCTGATCGGAAATCACTCATAAGACAAATGTGAAATATACTAATAGTTGGTCCTTGGTGGGACCGTCTGTTTCTAAATCTACTAATTAAATAGAGGTAACTGACCGATGTGGCACTTCTGTAGGGGTATTCCACCCATGGAGGGAGGATGAGGGTCCGGTCCAACTGCTTAGCAAATCCTAAAGCTCCTAAGTAATGGTCAGCTTGATTGCCAAAGCGACCTGTTAAATGAATAGAATGTACATTAATGGTCTGATATCATAGATTAAATGCATAGGTCTTCAAAAACAACTTGAAATTCTTATTTAATTGAATGGTGCATTTTCTTAGGCCTTTTGTAGCAACTTCAAAGTAACAAAAGAAATTAAACTTAAAGCAGCATTTTGCGTTGAGTCACAATTTTTCCTCAATTTTTGAGTTTTTATCATAATACAATCACAAACGACCAAAGTAAGACTTTCTCATATTTTTTACC
>JAIPMN010044559.1:0-11602 GCA_020650975.1 Apostichopus californicus | reverse complement strand
ATATATAGTAAATAAATAAAGAATAACACACCAGAAAAATTCCACTTCAAGACTGGTTTCGTCCTTTTGGGACTCATCAGGCGAAGCTAGGAATCGAACCCCCGAATCGTGTGTAACGAACCGAAGTCCGTACCACTCGACCACAGTGAATCTACTGGTGTGAATGCGTATAAATTAGCTTTGTATAAATGAATGTGGAATTTTTCTGGTGTGTTATTCTTTATTTATTTACTATTTATCTGTCATACCACTTGCTACACATTCATTCAAACGAATGACATAGCAAATATATGTGTAAGGAAGACTATCATTGTCTTATTTCGTGAGAACATGTTGGATAATACAATACTACAGTTTGTTAAGAGCGCAAACTTTCTATATTTTTTTAATATCTTTAATGTTATCTTTCATTCTTTAAGTGTATAGTGTGAAGTGGGGTTAGGGGAAGACATTCAATGAAAGTCTTTTTTCTTAATAATTGTAGATTCACTCTTAAGACATAACATTTTCAACTTAACGCTAAAGGTGTATGTGTTGCTTAGCATATTAATCTTCTTTTTAATTAATGTACAATACTTGATTTTGTTTATCATTCCTTTATGACTTCGATCAGACCTAGTTACGTCTCTTTGAAATTTGTAGAATGACCAATCCGAAATAAAAATAATTCATAACTGCATAATGTCAAACATGTCTCCATTATCCGGAGTATTTATTTGTAACCTCTAAATATTAAACTCTCGGCACATCACAGATCGCTTAGACCCCTCAGAACATTTTTAAATATTCTAGTACGTAACGTTTTACCAAAGCCATTTTTATTCCTTGCCGAAGGCAGAAAGAATTTATGCGATGGTGATGGCGTGTGTGTGCGTGTGTAAGGGTGGGTGGGGGGGGGGGGCGTGTAAACGCTTTAACTTCAGAAAGATAACTGGGGTACATTTCATATTGGTATGTAGGTTCCCCTTTAGGTGGAACTGACTTAAGATTGTTGTTGGCATTGGTCAAAGTCATTTGAGGTCAGCACGGGCCAAAGTCTGAAAACATTGTTCACACAATATCTCAAGAAATAGAAGTTGCAGGAAGTTCAAACTTGGTGTGTAGCTTGCCGTTGTTGTATGTTGTATTGTTGTTGTGCTTTTCATGAATGTGAAAGGTCATTTGAGGTCAACAGCGGCAAAAAGTGTGATAACCTTGTAAACATGATATCTCAACGAAGTTCGTCTATGCAGTTCTTACATCAGGCATGTGGAATTCCTGTAATTAGTTCAGCGAAGCGCATTGTTTGTGGATCCAGATCATGAAAGGAGCTTATATATGCATGGTATGAAAGTCTTGTGTATTGTATAGTCTGTACATAGTTTAATGTAGATCAGAGCTCATTTTAGGTCGCTAGGTGTCAAAACTTAAACACTATGTAGATTCGATATTTCCAGGTGGAAAAGTACATTAGCTGGTATATATGGCTATTGCTTCTCTGTAATGAAAGCAAGAACCCTGTTGCTTTTGGTGGAGGGTACAGGTCATTTGGGTTCAGCAGAGGTTACAACCTGGAAATTTTAAACATGTCATCATAAGATAGGCTGTAACACCAGTTGCTATATTGTAACATGACTTACAGTTGCCCTTATGATGATTTTTATTTCAACAAATACATTTAGTGACAGATATTTTCCAAATATTTGCCCAAATATGAAGTCACCAGAGGTCAAAGTCTGGAAACCTTGTAAGCGCGCAAACTCAATTATGATGAATGTCTTTTCTGTCACGCTAACTGTCGTAGGATTTAAACTTTCCTCGTAAAAGTGGCTGAGAGAAACCCCCCCACTCCCCCACTCCCCCACTCCCCCATTTCCACTAATGACTGTTATCTGTCATTAACATTCAGAAGGGAAATACCTTTGCAATAATCAAGTTATCTGATATGATGATCTGGTACCTGACTCCACGATACATTTTGCTCAGCCTGCTGGCGGTCTGGTTTAATACTTATTCCAATCAAAAGTATATGCTAAGAAATATGCTTTCAGAAAGAGAGAACGAATCGTCACTCTAAAAATGTAAAACTCGTGCTCAAACAAAGAATTTCAGCCTTGCACGATGGCCGTAAGAATTATCCTGCTTAAAAGAAAAATATTTTCCACTCTTCCTTATTTCAATATAGAATACAATTGTTTCGTTTTAACGTTTCGTTCTTTACTCTGTTTACATTGAAAACGCCTAATTTCTCAAATTACTAACTCTACTACATATTTCACTATGAATGATCAGTAACCTATGCTGCAAATCTAAATTGGAACATTTCTATGCTAAGACGTTGATTGCATTAACAAGATTTCATTTGAAAGTGTTAATCTTTTACCCTAAAAAAGATTCCTTTCACTCTCAAAAATTCTTTGGCTCACCAGTTTCCATGATATTAATCTAGTTATATATTCTAGTCGAGTTTTTAGCATTTTAGCGTTATGTCAATGAGTTAAACGTGACTATAAACGTGACTTTTCATTTTGTATTCCGTACGGTATTATGACCATCTTTTGTAATGGTTGACGGAACAAGATGTAATACTCGTTTCTCTGCTCTTATGCATATCACGTCTCGATTCTCTGCTCTTTTGAATTTAGAAAAGGGTATTTTTATATGATGATATAATTTATATAGCCAACAAGACCACATCAAATAATAACTCGTTCACTTATGCAGATCAGTCATGAAAAGATTATTTCCATCCGTCCATAGCACAAAATGTTTGATGTTTGATTTTAATTAGTTTGTTATGTAACCCACTTATTCATCTGCCCTATTACGTAACATATGTTATCATTTCTTGGAGTCTTCCAATTGTTATACGATCCCAGATGTGCTCACGCGCTCTACATAACTGGAACTCGCCAACAAAGTGTTTCTGCAGACTTCATGAATATTCATTGCTTACTGGAACATTCCTTTACATTTGATATAAAAGCCGCAGACGCCCGATTGAGCGCCCTCTCCGTTTCTCCGTTCGTTCCGTTAAGAGGTTGTCGCCACACCTCTGATGGTTCCCTGGCTTTGATTACTGTGCCCATATTAAACACAGTATATATATTTAACTCTATACTTTTGTCGGAACTCCAACCTACTACTCTCTAATGGATTCTCGTCGCTCTACCTGAACTATCTCTACATCCAGCCGAACTACTTCAACTCTTCTATAGCAAACCTGGAAACTGTCCGCCTAGCCACACTAAGGTAACTCCAATCCGGCGAAAGTCGGAAACTCTCCCCTTGGCTCTCCCAGATCCAGAAAGACGATAAATGAATTAAGAAACTGTAGTTATTTATGATTTTCATATTTATTCTTTGTTCTGCCTTATTAACGCTCTAAACTTACTCTCATCCTTATGTTCTCCTTTTTATGTCACGTGATCTGTTCTCCACTTTTTTAAGTATGAGAACGGTCACGTAACAGTATGCATGACAAATTCACAGACTGAATATTGGCTACGGCCAAAGAAATGATCTATTGATTTCGTCACGCGCTAGTGTCGTTTCTATGCCTCTGGGTATCCTGTTCAAGGTGAAAGTATTGGAACTAAGACACCACGTCCCCACGGTGAGTATCTCCAGTGTACTTTACGTCTTTGATATCCATGTGCGATCTAGTTTTATTCCGATGTGTAAGTTTTTAGACAATTAAAGTGAGCCATAAATTATATAGTTCCATTTTAGAGATAAAAACCTGAGCTATGTTCCCTTGATGACGTGGCACGTGACTTCACATGGTTGGTATAATTAAAAGCATTATATGAAATATTACAGCGGGTTTGGTCGCATAATTGTAAGTTTAGCCAATTAGTAGCAAGTATTCTTCGTTTCATAAATAAGAAAGATGTACACTCCCTGTGCAGCATTTATTACATTCTAAATGTTTTTCAAACCTCTGGTATATTTGTAATTTCTCGAAATTTCGATAGTCACGTTATACTCGAAGCTAGTATGCTTTGAGATATTTGAGTAATTTTAAGATATTTTAGATAAGCTAATGTCCGCAGCCACAACAAAATAAATCAGACGACGGTCACCAAGGTTCTTGATAATTGCTTAAGCGCCTGTTAACTGTCAACATTTGTTTTTAATGATAACAGTTATTTGTCACTTATTTTTTACTACTTGTTCTACTTTTCCTTCCCCACCCCGCATTTTATATATATTTAGTACATGGTTCATTGTAGTGAGTGAATTAGAAAATGACCTCTTCTTCTCCATGTTCTAACGGGTTGAATTGATTTGTTGTTAACGTAAAACATGAATCATCTCATAAATGGAGAGTTTGCATAGAAATAATTACGTTTTTAGAGAGATGATAGCCGTTTTCTTTACTGTAATAGCGCCACTACTTCGTTCAGCGACTTTTGAACGGCAAGTGCGCCACAAGTTTTTTGGAAAACTGACGCAAGATGGTTTTAATACAGTGCTTTCGACACGATTATTTTACTTTTTCCTATGTGATCCTATGCCCAACTACCCATTTAGTAGTAAATGAGACAGGAAATAGTCCATCCATTAAGAAATATATGTTAGAAAATAGGAAAACAGCATCAGAATACAAAACTAGCATTTCAGGCCGGGTAGTCTGAGATTATTTTTATAGTTGATTCATTTAAATGAAAATAAAATAAAATAAAACTGTTAGCAAACTGCTTATCCACTAGAGAGCCTGTGTAATAGAATGTGTTGCATAATCCCCTTTCATCCATCTCATTGTGTTCACCGTGCTCATTAACCTGTCTGTTTTCTGTGCGTGTTTTTGTCCCTTCTGTTACTGTACTTGTCATTTAGCCTCTGAAGAAGATCCTGCTAGGATCGAAACGTCAGGCCAACTTACTTTTACTCATTTAAATGAAAACAACTGTTACGAACAATTTGTATTATTATTATTGGAACGCAGTACTAGCAATAAAAGCGTTACAACCACATATGGCTATATGCTTAATTGTTTAGTAAATTTGTAATAATTTTATTAATTTATTATTTTTGTAGTATGGGTATTCATTAATTCGGGTAATTTATCAATAATGGAAAAGGATCTTTAAAATTAGATTTCCGGTGACGTAACACCCAATCTTGTTATCTTACTTAATGGCTTTACTTACCCTAGGTTCGGTCTCCTCTTGTCTTTTCTTTTCTTTTTCTTCAATTTTGTTTCTCCATCTTTCGTCAAGAATGGATACTGTATAATATAATCAATAAAGTGCAAACAACCTTGGCCTAGATTTTTTACAGCACTTGTCTTTTTCAAGTGTTAAAGAGAGAACACATCCGAGATAAGCCACGGCACAAACCTTAATGGAAAGACAACAGAAGTAACCCAGATAATCGACTGGGTATATCCAGTATCCATGCTATCTGAACTAAACCCAACAGGGTCGACAACTTTTAAGTCCTTCTCAAACATGACTGCTCTTAGAGACGAAATTAATCCGCATTTCGAACCCATCTAGTCATTTTCTTTTATTTTTTTTGTTCAAATGGTATGAAATTTCTGGGAATAAGAATTCAAAAGCCTTGATACTTTTAGTGGCTGATTAAAATTGGGGCTCAATAAAGATACATTTCTGGCCCTCCTGAGAAACCTATTTTGGAGCAGTTTTCTAAAGAATAATGTGGATTTAGCGAACCAGAACGCAGAGCTCTCCTTTAGCTTTGGATTGTCATTCTTGATTTCACCTGAGAAACATTGTCGCAAGATCTGATGGGACAAAAAGTTCCTGGCGTAGCGTCTTACGTGCCTCTCATAGAACACATAGGTGATATTTGACGAGTGTATTGGGCGTCACAGACATAGGAAGTGAACAGAAAAGAAACACGACAAAAAATACTGAGGAATACGTAAAGCATCGTTCAAGCTACGCTGAATTGAAAACAAGTAGACTTATACAGGTTTTGAATAGTCTGTCATAATTGTTAATCAAAACTATGTGCAAGGTCCTTGAAACTCGACTTGATCATGCTATAGTGAAAACGGAGACACAATAGAGGCAACATAGTGGCAACAATAGTGGCAACATAGTGGCAACAAATATGACGGTCTCTCTCGTTTATGCTCTTTTTGTCCACCAGGACACAGTCGTTTTGATTTGACCTGTGATAGACTCCTCGTGGTGATAGACATGCACACAGTAATTGTGAAAAATATAGTCTAATCCTCAGTAAGTTTCACGGTCGAGGATGATCAACTGATAAACCAGGTTAATCGCTCGCAAAAAAACATAGTATATTCCTTGCGCAAAAACAAAATTGCTTAACCAGAAGACCTGTGAACATAATTATTACATGCCCGAAGACAAACTTGACTTATTGGATCATATAATTTTGGTACAGACCAATGGAAAATGTTCAAAACTAATTTACATACGTGCATAAATAAGACATGGTTTGGATCATTTGCTCAGACTGACGCTGATGTATGATTAACAAAACAGATAATGTGATGGAATAGAAACCAGAATAAGCCAAAGCTTTTCTAGCCTGGTCCCTCCCCCTCCCCCGAAGAAACAAGATCGTGGAACAAGATCGTAACCAAAACTAAGGAGCTGATTGTAGATTTCCGACGCAAGCCAGTAACTCACGCTCCCATCTATGTTCATGGGGAACAAGTAGAACAAGTAGATAAATATAAGTATTTAGGAACCATGTTGAGTAACAAAATTGACTGGTCTAGTAATGCCACAATTGTACATAAGAAAGCAAATCAGAGGCTGTATTTCTTGAGAAAACTGAAGAACCTCAGAATGGATAATTAAACAATCATGACCTTGTTTTATAAATCCCTCATTGAAAGTGTTTTGATGAATAACATAATTTGTTACCTTGCCAATATTACAAGAATCGATGTGAAGATGCTTGAGCAATCTAGAAAAGTTGCTCAGCGTGTAATTGGTGTTCATTTACCTTCGTTAGAGTGCTTGTATCATGAGAGGGTCTGCATTAAAGTGAAACAAATCATGCAGAACCCAACACACCCCTTATTTGAGCACTACATTTACAACCGCTCTGGACTGCGTTTATCCCCACCACGTACACTTAGGGCCCGCTACAGATACTCATTTGTGCCTAATTCTATCCATATATTTAATTCACAAGTGAGAAGATAAGTTTCTTAGTTGTAGGACTTGCTGTATATATGTTTGTATTACTGTATGTGTATCGCAGTCTATTGATACTTAAACTATTGACTTCTTTCCCGTTTACGACCTGTGTAAGCCGAATTTCCGATTGTGGACAATAAATTCAATTCAAAGCAATTCAAGTTAAACCTAAATACATGCCAACTCTGACCTCATTGACATACATAAATTTACATTGATGTAAATATCACTACTAATGCAAATGTACATTAAAACTCGTAAACATGTGTATATACACATATATATGTATTAAACGTATATATACACAATTACACACGTACATGCATACCCAGACGTGTAGCATATTTTTTAAGAAAAAATGTGGTGGCAGGAGTAGCTATATTAGGAGAATTACGTGACGTTGACTGGTGAAGTTTGAGTGAGGCGTTTCAGTGACATTTTAAAAAGACGCAAGGATTTTGTATCTCTTAAATTGCTTGGGAGTTTTCACAGCCGATGACAAAAACATGATAATTAGAACTTCTTGTGTTGCTAAAGAAGAGTAATTGTTCTTTCATTTAGACGTAGTACTTGCCCTAACTTCAAACTACACCCAATCTCATCCCTACATAAACATTGGTCCTCCATTATGACTAATGTGAATACTACATCAATATGTGAGTCGTCTTTTTCTATAAACATTAAACGCTCTATCCAACATTGTAGTTCTGTCTCCCTTACACATGCCCTACCCTGTAACGGTAATATAAACAATCCTAACATTGGAAGTGACAACTAATTTCACTTCGATCGATAGTTCCAAGCAAACATTAATGAAAATCCACGTAATGTGCGTACGTTTGACCGTTGCTTCAACTCACAACCTTTTAATTAATCAACATGATATACGTCAATGTTGTTCCCAGTAGTAATACCCTAGCTAACATTCAATCTGCAGTCCTGTCTGAGCGTTTTCTAGGAAACTTTCATTATATATATGCAGCTTTTTGAAACTTAACACTTCGTGTTTCAGATAGAAAAGACATCATTCAGTCTCGTGGTGGCTCGCTGGAATCAAATTACTCAATATTTGTTTTCCCGCAAGACTGTTTTGCCACGTGCCAGACATTATGATCTGTCTAGCTCAGAAACATTTACACTGTTCTGTTTATTTGAATGAACGTTGAGACCGTTTCTGGAAGCTAGACAAGCCAAACCCGTCTATGTTTTCATAAACGACATGAATGACTCTTAAATCATACCTCTGTGTTAGATATTTCTTTTAAAGTAGTCGTAAGCAAACCAGAGTGATGTAACATCTTTCCATTCCTTCTCGGCCTTTTGGCTAAGATCATGTGTAGTATCTGTTCCCTTTCGAGGAGAATGGTGATGCACACCCGACGATGATCACACAGTCACAGTCCCGATGCAAGGGGACTGGGGCTGAGAGCGGATCAGTCGTTTGGTAGTTTGGTTTTCGTGCCCAGGTTCTTTCCTGGGCGACTTTTCCTTAAAAAAAGCATCTTTCCATTCCATTAGCAAAGCCCAACCGTGGAAATAAATGATTTCAATATACTTACAAATTATCCGATTTAAAGATTTTTAAATAATCAGAACATTATAATAATCCGGAGCAAGAAATTTTGAAATAATTTAAATGACATAGCCGAAACAGGAAATGAGGTAAACATCATTACAACTGCACACTGTACTTGTATTAGTTGTTAGGTAAAGGAACAAACATTTGATTATCATTTTCCTTTATTCAAGAAAGCATTAATTTGAAAAGAAACTTGTTTATGGTGTGCATGTTCCAGTTAATTACCACTTAATGTATAGCACTTAATTCACATCAATTACTTGATATTGTTGTCATAACGTTATATTTTCGTTGTAATATTTTTGATTTCGAGATATTTTGCTAATATCGTTCATATATGTGGTTGTCTATATGCATCATGATATCGTTGTTATGTAGTTGTTATATCGTTCCTTTATCTTCTTCTTTAATTATACCGTTGATATTATTGTTATTATATCGTTATAATAGGGCTGTTGTATCGATATGCCATTATTATATTGTTATTGTATCGTTAAAATATGGATGTTGTATCGATATATCGTTGTTATATTGTTATTATATTGTTATTTTATCGTTATAATATGGATGTTGTATCGATATGCCATTATTATATTGTTATTATATCGTCAAAATATGGATAGTGTATCGATATATCGTTGTTATATTGTTATTATATTGTTATTATATCGTCAAAATATGGATGTTGTATCGATATATCGTTGTTATATTGTTATTATATTGTTATTATATCGTCAAAATATGGATATTGTATCGATATATTGTTGTTAAATTGTTATTATATTGTTATTATATCGTCACAATATGAATATTGTATCGATATATCGTTGTTATATTGTTATTATATCGTTATAATATGGATGTTGTATCGATATTTCGTTGTTATTTTGTTATTATATTATTATTTTATCGTAATAATATGGATGTTGTATCGATATATCGTTGTTATATTGTTATTATATCGTTATTTTATCGTAATAATATGGATGTTGGATCGATATATCGTTGTTATATTGTTATTATATTGTTATTTTATCGTTATAATATGGAGGTGTATCGATATATCGTTGTTATATTGTTATTATATTGTTATTTTATCGTTATAATATGGAGGTGTATCGATATATCGTTGTTATATTGTTATTATATTGTTATTTTATCGTAATAATATGGATGTTGGATCAATATATCGTTGTTATATTGTTATTATATTGTTATTTTATCGTTATAATATGGATGTTGTATCGATATATCGTTGTTATATTGTTGTTATATTGTTATTTTATCGTAATAATATGGATGTTGGATCGATATATCGTTGTTATATTGTTATTACATGGTTGCTATATCGTAATAATATGGCTGTTGTATCGATATATCTTTTTTATATTGGTATTAGGCCCTATAATGTTGTTTATTGGTCCAATATCGTCTTGTACCAATATACCGTAGTAATATCGTTATTATATCGTAATAATATGGATGTTGTATCGATATAGCGTTGTTATATTGGTATTATAATGTTATATTGCTGTAATATCGTTTCTATATCGTTGAAACACCGCTGCTATATCGTTATTTAAATGGTTATACTGGATGTTGGATCAATATATCGTTGTTATATTGTTATTATATTGTTATTTTATCGTTATAATATGGATGTTGTATCGATATATCGTTTTTATATTGGTATTATATTGTTATTTTATCGTTATAATATGGATGTTGTATCGATATATCGTTGTTATATTGTTATTATATTGTTATTTTATCGTTATAATATGGATGTTGTATCGATATATCGTTGTTATATTGTTATTATATTGTTATTGTATCGTTATAATATGGATGTTGTATCGATATATCGTTGTTATATTGGTATTATAATGTTGTTTTATTGGTCCAATATACCGTTGTAATATCGTTATTTTATCGTATGTTGTATCGATATGCCGTTATTATATTGTTATTATATTGTTATTTTATCGTTATAATATGGATGTTGTATCGATATATCGTTTTTATATTGTTATTACATGGTTGCTATATCGTAATAATATGGCTGTTGTATCGATATATCGTTGTTATATTGGTATTATAATGTTGTTTTATTGGTCCTATATCGTCTTGTACCAATATACCGTTGTAATATCGTTATTATATCGTATGTTGTATCGATATGCCGTTGTTATATTGTTATTGTATCGTTAAAATATGGATGTTGTATAGATATATCGTTGTTATATTGTTATTACATGGTTGCTATATCGTAATAATATGGCTTTTGTATCGATATATCGTTGTTATATTGTTATTATATTGTTATTTAATCGTAATAATATGGATGTTGTATCGATATATCGTTGTTATATTGGTATTATAATGTTGTTTTATTGGTCCTATATCGTCTTGTACCAATATACCGTTGAAATATCGTTATTATATCGTAATAATATGGCTTTTGTATCGATATATCGTTGTTATATTGTTATTTAATCGTAATAATATGGATGTTGTATCGATATATCGTTTTTATATTGGTATTATAATGTTGTTTTATTGGTCCTTTATCGTCTTGTACCAATATACCGTTGTAATATCGTTATTATATCGTAATAATATGACTGTTGTATCGATATAGCGTTGTTACATTGGTATTATAATGTTATATTGCTGTAATATCGTTTCTATATCGTTGAAACACCGCTGCTATATCGTTATTTAAATGGTTATACTGTCGTTATTTCGTCATATAACTGTTATATCGCTGTTACATGAGTCCTATACTGTGGTTGAAATAGCTATGATTATATATTATTTTAACGAACTTTCACCGATCACTGACATTGTCTACAGCTAGTAAGTGAGCAAGCAATCACGTATACATACGGTG
>JAIPMN010044557.1:3700-13975 GCA_020650975.1 Apostichopus californicus | reverse complement strand
TGACAATTTTTTTGTGAATGACCTAGATGGTCTTAGTAACTTTAAGGGGTCAAACCTTCTGGGCTAAATGGGGTGAAATCATATGTGACAGGCTCTTGGCCTAATAGCACAGTGAAGGCTCACTCAATTTAGAAACATACAACTGATCTTTTTCAATTTCAAATTGTGCCATCCTGCTAACAGATTAAAGCTAAACTAATGATTTAACATCCTTTTTTGATAGTCATAACAAACAAGCCTCATTTCATCTCTGACATGCAAAGAAACAGTATAGTATGCTATCTTACATTTTGTTATGAGATAGAGGAAGAAATGATCACAAGATGGTCATGGTCATGGGCGGCGATCATGGGGGGGGGGGGACATGTCCCCCAATATTTTGGGTGGGGGGATATAGTATCTAATATTTTGGCTATAAGAGTATATTTTTTTATGATATCGCTAGTAATTTCAAAATAGAAAATGCTTAGATGCAACTTACAAGGCCTGTGAAGTTCCATTTCCAGCGATCTGGGAGGCATTTTCGGCCAAAATTTTCTTTTACGCTTCGCGCCAACACAAGGTGGCGCCACACTTAAATAATTTGACTTCAAGCTTCGCCCTCCCTTGGCAAATTCCTCGCTACGCGCATGTCTAACCGTGTCACAATTTGTTACTAAATATCATCAAAAAACTACACACTTTCACCGAGAGTAGTTTTCACTTATTTTCGAAATGAATTAGCTATAGACGGACCATGTGCGCAGATCCTGGTGGGGACAGCGGGACGCGTCCCCACCAACTTTTTCAGTGGTCGGGACATGATATAGTGTGTCCCAACCAATTTGTCTTGACCAAACGCTGCATTGCAAATTTCCCTGTATTGAACTTTGGCGCAGTTTGATCCAGCATTGTGCAAATGACATGCAGCAGTTCTCACTTTATTACATTTATCCACAGTTGTTAAATTTTGGAAGGAAATCGCATTTGCGGCAGTCTATAATTGTTTTCTGGGAGAGAACCCAGACCCATCGTATGACAAAAGTCTACTTGGATTATTTGTCCCCTGATTTTTTTTTTCCTGCAGACGCCCATGTGTTTCCCCCAACTTAAATTTCTAAGCCATGAGATCTCAAATTTAAGGAGGTTCTGGAGCATTATTAGGTCTGGGAAGTGTTATTTCCGGCAATCTGGGAGGTATATTTGCCAAAAAAATCTTGAACGCTACGCGCGAACCAATGGTCGCGCTCCGCCTAGATAGTATCAGAGAACAGATACGCGTCCCCACCATTATCCAAGACTGATCTGCGCCCATGAGACGGACCGCATCCGTAATGAAATTTGGTAAAATACAAAATATCACGAAACGCGCGAACAAGTTTGGGGATGTAGTTGCTACGCGCCTGCACCCAAGCAAACGTCCCCCCCCCCCCAATATTTGAAACAAATCGCCGCCCCTGGTCATGGTCTTCTATAACTTCCTTCATTTCACTTATTGTTTTCAAAATTGATATCAAACTACGCTGCTTGATTTCTACGAATTCTTCAATTCCAATTCATGTGTAGTCAGATAAACTTATGTAACAAAATCATGCCTTAGAGGCAACTACCTACAAGGCAGGATATATACCAGGGTTAAGCATAAAAAGAAAATTAGGGAATGAAACAATAAAAGGCCCTTTTTGCTCACTCTAAATCTTCTACCACGTATTCACATACCCATGCTAATTCAAGCAGTTCAAAAACATTGCATATTCAAGGAAATGAACTTTTGAAGTTCCAACAAGTGAATTGATCCAAAGGTGTTACATCACGTCATCAAAATAATCTGTTTGTGTTTATAGACATGTTTCTGTATGTCAATAATTCACCCTTTATGTCAATTTGGGCAAAAAGGGTATACACACGATGTCTATATAAACTGAAAAGTCGCTATAGTTTATGCCAAACAATCTACCATATGACGTACAGCAGCAACCAATCGATGCATTGGATTCACTTGGAATTTGCTTACAACAAGAAGATATTTATAGTAGATGTGCTAAATGTGTAAGAATATATGGACTCCTTAAAATGAGTGATCATTCTGAACACTCAAAGAGTAAACTTCAAAAAATAAGAAATCTTCCAAGCGAGATGATATACCAAATTGGAATTGGTTTCAAGTCCGATTGCACAAAAATGGGCTTGAGTACTATAAACGTGTATATTAAACATTTAATTGTGGGTACATGGGTAGGATCTATACATTAATTACGAGTTTTTCGCCACTTCATTCAGTTCAGTGGTGTTGTTATTGCTTGTTGTGTAGGGCAACCAATCTTGTAAAACGTTATACAACATACACATCCCTACATATGATTCATTGACTAACCGTAAACTGTTACTGTAGGTGGGTACTTTGTTTTTTAAATCATGTTTTGTAACTTACCAGGTATAAGAACAACAAAGCACAAGAACAATGGGACACGACAATTTTAACTTATTGTGAATGAAAGATAATGAAGCCAGAAATAAAACGATGAGTTCGTGTATAAGAACTCAAAATCATACCAATTTAGGAAGCTAGGAAAGTTTTAAGGAAGACTATTAAGCATCTCTAAAAGAGCAATGGCGTGCCGTTATAACGATTCCTCATTCTGATATACAGTTAATAGACATGCCGTTTTACCTGCAACCTTAACCAGGGAGTGGAACAATTTTCTGTTTGCACCACTCGTTGATATAATCCATCAGTGTCAAATTGTAAAGTGTGTAAACCAGTATACAACGACGCAGGATTCGGGATTTGAGCAGGTTTCCAATAACATCTGTTTTCGGAATTTGTCGTGAGAGGTAAAATTAAGATGAACATTTGTTTGTTGTACACTGAAGTCCGACAAACTTTACTTGATAGCAACTTAAGGTAATAAGACTCATTGATTGCGACAACCCTGCAAGACTTTACAAGCTGGTACAATATTGTCGCTTATTGCAATTTTTGATCGTCATGTGCATCAACATATTTGAACGTGGAGATTTCCCCAGAAGAAACTCTGTCATGCACCCAATGTCCCTTTGACAGATTTTGTTCACAATTTTTAGTTTTTCTTTATATTGCACGAATCATTTATCCTCTGAGGAAAATGATTCCCACTTAAGAACATATATCACATGGTTATCAAATGTCAATAAGAAGGTCTTCACAGACTTACTCTGTCGGACGCTAACTCAGGACCTGGATAAGATATTGCTAAGATCGAAGTTACAAGCTAAGGTTTAAATATTTAAAGGTACACTAGCCTTGCTGTTTGCAGTAGATTAGGAGTTTGTTACCAGTTTGTTTTCCTCTCTATAACGTACATTGAATTGTAGTTCCGTTAGTTAGTGTGAAAGCGATGCAGTATTTCATTGTTTTCTAGCATGTTGACAGGTCAAATTGGTTGTTTGTTACGATACAAAAGTATATTAACTGCAGTGAAGTTGCTAATTAGCGTATTTAAGACGCATCATATTTTGTTTAAGGAAGACCAGTTAGTAATAATAAAATACGCCGATTATTTAAAACTTATCATTTGCTTAATGGTATTAATATATTACTCCTTATGAAATTTTAGTCGCTGCTTGATAACATCAGATATGTTATCGATCGGACGATATGTAAATTATACTCGTGACTAGTGTTTGCAGATGGTAAACTTCTCTCGGGCTAAATAACCGAAAATGAATTACTTTGTAGTTATTGGTACACTGTCAACAATGTTTTAATCTTGAGCTTCGGACCTAATATCACACAAACAGATAGGTAGTCTGGCCTAACCAAGAGTCTCAAATTAAAGTATTAGTTAATAACATTTGAGATAAGGCCCTTGAGATATGATTGATAACACTGCCACGTTGCTTTATGCATTGTGTTCGTAAATTGTACAATCAATCGTAAGGGATGGGTGCTAGACTGGGAGGTACTTCACATAAGTTTACATGTAAGGTAGTCATACAGAGCTAAACGCCTAAAATGTTGCCGAAATTATATTTTATGACATTCATATCAATAAACGAACAAATTATGCAATTGTTGAATTACGGTATATGCCAATATTCACTCAACCATTTCATTACTTGATGATTTTGGATGATTGGATGAAATGGAAATCCTTCTACAAAGTACGATTTCCTCAAACTAACAAGAATCGTTCAATTGGTCGGGCAAACAGCTTTTTTCGAGCTAAAGTCAGAGCAATATATCCACCACAACCAATACACAACAAAGTCTCATAGGGAGCTTGGTTAGGAGTCACGTAATTACATTTCTATTTAAATACAAGCGTGGTGCTTCCATTGTTGTGTTTACGGTACAAAGGTAGGCTGAAAAATATTGACAATTACGATAAAACGTTCACAGTGTAAACTTCTGAAGTGATCTATGTGAATATACAGCACGGTTGCAAAGTGATGCATATGACTTATGTTATGCAGTAGAACCGCCGAACACACAAAGCCACCTATTGGTTTGTGATAACCAGAATGCAAAGGCATTCATGCTCACGATTGGAAATAAATCACTGTTGAAGGCTTGAATATTTACTAATACGGTACCACCTCCCTGTTAATTCTTGTCAAAAGATATTAGTTTGTTACATTTGTCGTCCGTGAAGTTGAACATGGGTGCTTCTTAGGAAGCACAGCTTTCAGATAATGACTGTCTTGCAGGAAGAAAGGTAATTTAAGGCTGGAAATTCCGTTCTTAAACTGCCGAGCTGATTCGAGGAATCTAGGTAGTGCGTCATTTCCATAGGTAGTGTAGAAAGCACAGGCTTTATTACGTAAACAAGCACTTCTTAATACAACCTCTTGGGTTGTTTACATTCCTGAATAATGAAGTGTGTACTCCATTGGCGTATTTAGAATAGTTTGCGCTGGGGCGGATTCTACCTTTTTTAGCCGCGCAGAAGATACCGTCCTGTGAAATGGGGGAATGGGAAAGGGAGGGGTTTCACCTTTCAAAAATGTTGGTTAATCATAGGTGGCATAAATGAAAATGGTGCTATATTTGGGGGGAAAGTTGGCGCTGTTGCCAGGCGCTTCCGTCCTGACTAGGACCCAGAGCAGACCCTGGCCCCCTTGGTCGCCACTAGTGCACCCTGAAGTGACACTGAGCTGGAAAGCAACGAGATCACCGTTCGAAAACACATTGCCCACACGTAGACCTACTACAATATTGGAACTTAACACAACACTACGCGTACATTGCTTATGCAAAGTATGGCCCATCACTACATACCGGCGCAAAGCACAGATGATAATAAGATGTATTAACCCAATCGTAGTGAAAAGTATATAAATTAAGCAAATTAAAGTTTCCGAGCTGCAGCGTCCATAATTACACGTTACAGAACAAAGAGATACTGTATTCTTTCTTCTAATATTATTGAATTCTATATCATTTCTCGACCATCGTTTGCGAGAGCATCGCGTTGTTCTGAAGGTAGCATAGTCCTTATTATTACCATATTAATTTTCACATTAAATCGTCAAAGTAATGTAGTCTTCAAGGATAGATAGAATTCTCACTAGCTACACGCTACTCATCACTGGATAGCTGACTAAATGGCCTTTCATGGCACCGTTAAATTTCCGTATAATTTTTTCCTATCTTAGCCTCTTTTCTCAGAAGTAACCATTTTCTTACGCTGCTACAATGATCTAATTGACCAAAGTTGTGCATCACATGTACTTCCATGCATGCTCGGCAACATGGGCGGCGATCCGTACTTCCGAGTGGGGGGGGGGGGATATGACCTTGTTGACTATCTCAGCGTAGCGCGACCATAGGTTGGCGCAAAGCGTACAAGACAATTTTGGGATTTACAAACCCTCTAGATGGCCGGAAACGGCACTTCCCGAGGTTTCCAAGCGGCATATACCCAACTTTAAAATAGGGATATCATGTCCGAAATATCTCATAATCAGGATCCAAAATACTTTTTTTTTAATTTCGGGTGTTATTTTGGGAAAATTGCCCCTGTCAATCTTTTACAGGCGCTACGTTAGAATGTTCGAGAGCTCTTTTATATTATTCGATGAAGAAAATAGCCTCATTCAGGCTATTGTAGGCCTATACACATGCAATACACAATTACACATAGTTACATTCCGTTTGCTTTTTAGCTAGGGAAAACCTGATGAGTTGAACTTAGGAAATAACGCGACGACCTAGCAAATGTAGGCTAACTTGGCCGGGCAGTACGATGGTAGAGTGCTCGCCTGCGGTGACAATTGGAGGTCCCTGGTTCAAATTTCGGTATCAACATCTGATACCAAAACTTCCCTCCACTCCTTTCTCTATGAAAACGAATAAATTAATATAGGAGAGGCTAAGTCTCCATCCCCGAGTTCCGTTGCCATTTGCCAGGAGAGGAAAGTGTTTGCAATCTCTGCAAATGGACAGCTGTACTCACGTTGGTTGGATGGGGACATTAAATGAAAGTCCTGGAAGTAGGATTTTGACCCGCCTGCCTGAAAACATCTCACTTTGCGCCTGGGGGTAATAATACCTTTTGTTGTTATAGTGCCAATGAAGCCCACAGTCAACTATTCTTGCTTTTAAAGACGCTTTATTTGAAAAGATCGCACTGCGTTTATGGTAGGCGAGAAATGAAGCTAAAAAAGAGCCGTACATTCACGATGATGCATAAATGTAGGCATGCAAATATTCTTATCCCTGGCATTTGGTGGTGGTGGGGGGGGGGGATATGGTGTATTACATCCCCTCCACCCATTTTCATGGGGGGATATATCCCCCCATCCCCCAGGATCGCCGCCCATGCTCGGCAACCTCCACAAAACCAGATCCTGATTGATAACATCACACAAGATATTCTCCTGCAGCTTTTTGCTCATTTCCTGAACACTTGTGGCGGATTGATATAGACTGTGTATGGAGTACGCCAGCTTGACCATAGGCCTATATCTCGTTACTACTGCCCTTCATATTAGGCCTAAGTTAGTTTTCCGCTGTAATGTTTTCAAGGTTTTCTGTACGATAGAATGAAAGAAATGAATTCAATTGATGATCTTTTGATAAGGGTTAACATTTCCGGTCGATGTGCACTACCCCAACTGCGGTAACAAGTACTGTAGCCTATTATTACTGTAAACACATTTGCAGCGGAGGAGGGGGCTCAGGGGCACGTGGCTCCTTTTTTGTGACACATTGGAAAGTTCCCCTTCTTTTGTATAATTTAGTAGTGCTGATGTTCTTCCTTTCTGTCATGAAACGTAATTTTTCATTTTTATAATTACAATTCCTCTTTTGATGTCCTTAAGTTGTCATGTAAGACCTCACGTCCTTGTTAAAGAAACATTCAAACACTAAAACACAATTAGTTCATCTTGTCCGGCAGTTTGACGTTATTACAGAAGCAGTTTACCATGAACCTATCACAATCTCTTTCTTTGTCTTTATTTATCTAAATTGATGAAGTTCGGTTTGTTCAGAAGCTGTTGAAAATGTTGCAATGTTGGACTGAGAATAGATAAGATGGTAAGATACCGAAGAAGAAGAATAAACGGAAAACATGTGAAACGCCCACATGCTAGTGATTTTATTTATGGTATGCAACTACAAGGCCTATAGGTAAAGATACAAATATTTTTACGTAAACAAAACCCCAAAACAACCTCTGGATTTATGAAAGAAGTAATACTCGAAATATGAATCCATCCAATATTCAAGCACTTGAAATGCTCCGTAGCTCGTGACGGAGGTTACATCCACATCCACATTAGAGCACCCGCTTCAGCCACGAAAATTTGGGAGTGAATGGTTTTCACGATCGGTTACGTTGTTAAAGTATACGCATAACACAGTAATGGGACAAGTGGACAAACTTGCATCATTCCTCTCCCAAATGGATCTTGTAGGGAACAAAAGTCAGTTTAAGCAGAAGTAGACAGTGCGAACAGGGGTAAGACCCCCACCACATACATTTTCGGGGTCGAAACGGAGACGGCATATTGGCAATATTTAAAGAACATCAATGTAGGTCAAATGATGGAAATGATAACACAGTTTTAAATTTAAGCACTCTTACCGAAGCATACAAAATCGAGACCTTCCCTAGAACGGATGTACCACAAAAACAGTTGCAAACTATAGCACAATTTGCATCTTTATTTACACAAAGTATATTAGACGGGTGAACCCTTTCCATTAGACCAGGGTTTCCCTAATGTTATCCCCCCCCCCCCCCCACGAAACCCCTGTGGATGTCAGAGTTGTCCACGAACCCTCAACTTTTGGAAACACGACCTAAGTCATTATTATACTATAATACGCATAACAGTGCTTCGTAAAAATCAAGTCCATAGTGTAATATTGTAATGAAAAAAAAAGAAGAGATGAACAAATATTTATTTGGAAACTTCAAGATCAGATCACGAATTGTATCATGCATCGATCACCCATCACACACGATGGTATATCATGTTAAAACAAGCTAGTGACTGCATGTTGTAACTCAAAAACAATTTTAAAGCATGAATGTTTGCTAACTCTGCTTTGTGTCGGGCATAATGGAGGCCATCTGGAACTTTTAATTACTTTCTCAGTTACTTTCTCAGCTCTTTATCTTCACGACGTACTGTCATGCTTAAACCAACTTCACCAAAGTCATGCGGCCTGTGTCTGTTTTATAATTCAGTTATTTATCACATGCACGGTTACGGTACTACTATGGCAGCATATGCGTATGGAACGTAAACGAAAAGAGTTTTCGATAGGTACGACATTTGTACATTACTAAATTATATGATATATCAGATTTTAGTTCAACAAAAAGAACTCTAGTTTGACTTTCAGAAACGTCTCACGAACCCCTGGGATGGACTCACGCACCCCTGGGGGTTCATGCATCCCAGTTAGGGAACCACTGCATTAGACCTTTCCCTGCGTGACAAGCATTTTACCTTTGTCGTTACATTGACCACTGGGTTACGCTCTAATGTGCAACCTTTACCGTGACATGAAACGAATTCAATACAAACGTTAACTTAACCTTCATTCTCTGATTTTAAAGGGGACACAATTTTTTCTTTGCCCCGTTACACCACGAAGGCTGGCTTACATGGCTTACCTATTGAATAAAGGAATAAAAAGATTAAATTAACGACAGTTATTTTCTGGAAGAAAAAAAACGACCTGAAAATGAAGCAGCTTTCTTATTAACATTAGTAAAGAGGATTTATTCCTGCAAACTCTTCAATTAAACGACAAAGGATAATAAGCGGAATGAAGATCTGTAAAATATGAGCCAATTGGTGGGTTGGTGGGGGGGGGGGGAGTGGGGAAGTTGTGAATCAATTAAAAAGTTATCAGGTGATTTGTGAAATTTAATGGCTGGGGTTCCCATCTACACTGGTGAAGAGCAAAATCATTAGCTAAAGCGAAATGATGTTACAAGATGATACAATTCTCTGCGTGCCCTAGACATTTGTCGATGTTTGGTTGTGGTTGCTTGCGGGGTGAAGGGGTAAACTTTAATATTTAACTTTATATTCACATAGTAAGTGTATTTTAAGCGGAAAGTTTCAGATCGAAATATGAAAAGCCTTAGAATAGAAATTTTATTCCTTCAGCTGCAATTATGACAACATTAGAGATTACACAAATGTTCCAAAATAAATTAATATACTTTTAATTGGGAAAACTGGATCCCGTAAAAGCGCCACTGGAAACATAATTATCGGGAAACAAAGAGGGTGATACCAGTACGTCGATGACTAAGACAATTGGCATGATAAACCCGAAGGAGAGTAAATTTAATATTATAGTCATTGACGCTTTGTCTTTTTGACACCGCCAAAGATTTTCAAAATGAAGATTTGGTGCTTGAAATAGCGTAAACGTTGATTACCTATAAGGGATGAATCCATCTCTTTCCGTTGGTTTTGAGTTCTACATCGAGATGAAATAATGACAATAAAATAGACGATA
Organism: Apostichopus californicus; assembly: GCA_020650975.1. Lineage (NCBI taxonomy): Eukaryota > Metazoa > Echinodermata > Holothuroidea > Aspidochirotida > Stichopodidae > Apostichopus > Apostichopus californicus. The sequence goes on along the minus strand of JAIPMN010044557.1, from coordinate 4,023 downwards.
CAGCTCGTGTTTGCCATGTGGGCGGTTTCTGAATATATAGTCTCCATATTTTTAAATGGCCACCCAGTATGTAGTCTTTTTTTCATAAATGAATGCTACCTTTCGATTGAATTCAAAGCGTTTGTTTTCGTGTATTTCAAATTCATTGAATGTTTCATATTGTACCCAACCAGAAAGTCTTTGGCAAGAACATTTACCGGAATTGCCTCGTAGTTCTGACCTACGCTTGTGCAACATTTGGTTCTAGGGACAAGCAGTCGTTGCGAGAGTACGTTACACAGGAAAGGGAAAGATGGGGGGGGGGGGGGGAGTTTGTGGATCTA
>JAIPMN010044533.1:0-24500 GCA_020650975.1 Apostichopus californicus | reverse complement strand
AAATATGACTGAAGAAATACTTTTTGATCATTTTAACCATTGGGGTGCACTTTATCTATCTAAATGTGAAGCTAAAGGCACATTTTCTGGGTTTTCCTTTTAACCCTTACGGTACACTAATCTTAATTAAATGAAGGATATAAAGGTTTCCAAAACATGAAAACATTATCAGATCACACAATGGAAATAATCAAAGCCTCCTGAAACGATTCTTAAGCAACTGTTCTAACTTCATAACTGAAGAAAAGTTGTGCTTTGCTGTTGGGTGGTGAGATGCATGGGAGGGAGGGAAGGGGGGGGGGGGAGGGGGATGGAGGGGATTGATAACTATATATTGCTATTTCTATCAAATATGGTAACAAAATCGGTTGATTTGCTTCTCTTTCAACTTGCCTTGTCTAGAAACAATATGCAATGGTTAATAATAGTCAAATGTTTTGAAAAGCATTATTATTATTATTATTATTTTTATTATTAAAAGCAGAATGAATACTCACTACACCAATTGTGTTGTATGACGTCGTCTGTGCTACAGGCCTTGAGACCGTAAAGCTGTTCGTTATTCTTGGTAGACTAATGGACAAACAAGACAACACACACACAAAGAGTAAAAAAAAATAGTCAGTCTGTGGATATTTCCTGGGCAAAACTAATGACACGTCTCTCTTGGCAGTGATCATCTCAAAGCAACATCGAAAAAAACCTACTCTTCTTCACACAAGGTTGAATTCAAAATATTTCAAACTTTCAACTTCAGGTGCATTGGTGGCGGACTATTTCGGAGCAATGCCGCACATTTGCCACTGGTGTAAATAATTCTCCTGGGGAATGCGTTTGACAAATTGATTTTTTTAAAATTAAATTACAATTTTGCTGCCCTCAAGTTTCAAATTTTCTCAGTTTAACAAAACCTCTTAGAGGAAAACTTTTTGTGGAATGAAAAGTTTAAATGGAATAAAGATGAAACCATGGATGGGGCCAAAAAATTGTTCTTGTTTATTAAAGTCTAGTATGATGGCTAAGGGATTGGTTTAAAATTACCTCCTCCGAGAAGACCATAAACTTAGTGCTTGTTTCTGCTAGTAATTGCTGCAGCATGTTAGCTCCGTGGCCACCTTGCAGTCTGGTCATGGGACTAGGGGTTAGACTGGAATGGGTCTGAGAGCAGGATGAAGGGGTCCCCAAAGAGGGCGCCGTTGAGGTCTGTGGAGACAAGACTCCCGGTAGTTTCTGTATGTAAGAAGGAAAAATAGACGTTGGTGCTAAAAATATACTTTTGCTGGAATTCCTTCGTCGACCATCGTGATATTCCTGAAAACAGTCCGTAATCATTCCTTTCGAAGATGGATTTTGATATTCTTTAAAAACTTTGATAAATTCAGAGTTTCGAAGAAGAGGGCATCCTACAAACTGTCAGAGGAATTTAACGAGTTAAATTAATTAGTTAAAAAAAGAGATTTTGTTTGGTTAGATTTATTTGAATTCATTAAACTATGAATTAGGCCTGGACTAAAGAACTATGTTGACCATAGATGATGCCTTGTCGGGGAATTTCTTGAAAACTGAAAAATGAACATAGAAGCAATAAATACTCAACATTTCAGAGGTTGCTTGTTTTGATGCACTATATGACACATATCCACTTTAAAAATTCTCACCAATTCAAGCACATGACCCAATCCTTAAATGCAAATTAGGCTAGACCTAGGTATACAGTATGAGTGATTTAAAGGCGTAGGCTTAAGCAATGATGTTTCAGAGGGTGGAAGGTGATATGCCAAAAACATTTCAAGTTTGTAAGCAGGATAGATCAGACTGTATCTTTTAGGAAGACAGGTAAGAGGGAAGAAAATTAAATCCAGTTACTAAGGGAACCTGTAGGTAAGACAAGAACATGGGAAACAATTTGAGCTTTATTACACCACTTACATGACTCGGTGGGTTTGTATCTACTTTAATGCCCTTCAAAGCTTCTGTAGAAAGATTGTGTTTTAATGTCTGTGGAAAAAAAAAAAAAAATAGTTACTTCATTTTAGTTCTATGGAAAGTTGAGATATGAAATAGTCATAACAATATTTAAGATGAAATAAACTAATAATGAAAGGCCATGATCTACCCTCCCTCCTCATCCCCCTCCTCCTCCCCTCCTCCTCCTCCCCCTCCCCCTCCTCCTCCTCCTCCCCTACCCTCCCCCTCTTCCTCCCCTACCCCCTCCTCCTCCCCTCCTCCTCCTCCTCCCCTCCTCCTCCCCCTTCTCCTCCTCCTCCTTCTCCTCCTTCTCCCCCTCCCCCTCCTCCTCCAAACAATCAAATAAACAGATTTTCTTTAATTAAGGGTGAGGCCCGGACTAGACTCAGAAATATAGTTACCACATTTGGCTAAATGACAAATGGTCACATCAGTAACTTAATCAGTTAGGTAAAAATTTCCAACATTTTATTTTGGAGTGGATAGGACCAAACGAAAAGTGAGTCTCAGAATAATATTGTCAATCTATCTATCTATCAATCAATCAATCAAACAAATTTAATCTATGTTGGACATTGCAGTCCATTGTTAAAGAGAAAAGATCTCATTATCAAAGATACCTAATTGTTTTATTAATGAAGGCAAATACAATTGTTACACTAAAATGTACCCTGTCAATTAAGGGAGGGCAATTCTCGTTAGTGATGATATATTGATTCACAAATTCAAAATCAACAGACCTTATTTACTGCAAAGACACAAAAAAGATATCTCTTTGATAAGGAAAAGAAATGAAAAGGTCAAACCATCCATAAAAGTATTAGTCAATCAGCTCGATATGAAAATACAGAGGTGTTGATTACCTGAGCTTTGCCGTACGAATCATACAGACTGAAGAAGACGTCTCGATTGAACCTCGTCCAAGAACCGCAGAACTCGTGAACGATTAGTTTATGAATAAATTCCTGCAGGATAACACGGGAGGTAGAGAGAGAGGAAAATATTTTGACATAGAGTTGTCAGAATTGAGCTCATCTGTGACCATGTCAGCATTGGATTCCACCTTATAGTAGATTGAATAGCTGAGTGGATATTCAGATTGTCACTTATAAGCAAATCATGGACAAGAAACAGCTTCTTTTACAGTTTTTAAATGAGTTTTGATCTTTCTACACCTTTTTTTGTCATCTCCTGTTTATTATTTCACTTCCATTTCTTTTAAATGCAACAGAAACATTTTAATATTATATAATACAGAGGTGATGAAACCGAGCACACCGACCCAACTCCTAGCTTTGTACTTGTTGAGATATGAAACACTGGAATTTAGTCAGTTTTACTCTGATGAGTGCATCAGTCAACACTCTGTGATGTTTTACTTGGCAAAAAAAAAAGCAAAAAATGAAAATGTTTTGTTTTGCTTTGCTTTAAAATGAAATGATTAAAAACACTTGTAAAATCATTCCCGCTGCTAGTCTTCCATATTGGGTAAGTTATGATGAAGTGACTTTATCGAAAATAATCAGTTATTTTGACTGTGGACAGAGTCCTGATTGCACGAGTAAAACAAAAACCATAAACGACAGTTTGATGTGTTGTTCATGAATTACATCATAACTTATTTCTCAGGTATGGAACAAGCCATCAAGAAGGATGAATTGTTGGACCGATGTATTTCATTTAACTTGTGCCGTATTATCCATAGACATTCAAATCATACGCCTCTGTATTCCAATTAATGGTCGTGGTGCCTCTTTAACACAACCGAGGTGACCGGAATGCCATGGAGCAGAAAATACTGGACCATGGAAATGCTATATCCCCAGCAACAATGAGTTAAGTACACAAACCTTTCCTGTGGATGTGTCCTCTCTGGTAGCCTCGGTCTCATACTCTTCACTTTCCTCCTCCAGATCGGACATTTCATGATTAGGAGTTCTAGCCTGATGTCTGGCGTACACGACCCTGAATAGATGAGCGAATAAAATGGATTTCAGTGTTCAAAAACATGGCCAGTAGTTTGTATGTATGTATTTTAGATCCTCCTGCAAGCAGGAACTCGCGAAGAAGCCTCATTGGCTTATCAAAGCCGCAAGCTGACTGAAGTCAGTCTCATAGATTCATATTTTAACGTCCATGATTATGAATTGTCAATTGTCAACAACTCTGTAACTGGACGACATACATTAATCTTGGAGTGACTCGAACCGGGGAACTTATGATTGAAAGGCACCAGCGTTAACCACTGAGCTAACACTCCTAAGTTTGATTACAGCATGGATAGATTGATAATAGATTTGGATTGCAAGACGTCTGGTATTAAAAAATCACTTGTCCTCTTGTGATGACAGATCGTGCTACTCCATACCTAGGTTCTCAAACTTTTTTTCCCCAATCCACAGACCACTAGAGGCGAAAAAGAAATGTACACGTACGTCCAGATTTAGTGGTTATCCCCCATGACCTCAGCCTCGCTATGACTGCCCGATATGGGAATCAAAGACTTGTTTCTCACTCCCTCGACAGCACGTATACGTCAGTAAAATGTTGAGGGACAGAATCGGCTTTTATGGACTTAATATACTTCTCCTCGTTTTTCTCACAGACCCCCTCAAATAACTGTTATAACTATGACTCATGACAGCATTTTCTTTATAACTACTTACTTAGCAAGGCTTGCCAGGTGATGTTTCTGAGCTGAGGACTTTGAGAGCAGGAAGATCTCTTCCCCGGAATCTGTCGTGTAGAGATTAGCTTCGTTGTCGACCACCTCAAAGTCCAGACCTATGATGCTCCAGTTGGCCTGAAGGGGGGGGAGAAAGTAATAAAAAAACTTGTTGAGAATGATGAACCGATACAGCGCTTAAAATATTATTCTTTTAAAACAGGGGTGGGCAACCTTTTTGAATGAATGGGCCAGATATAAGGTGTGAAAAATTGACTGGGCCGCACCTAACCTACAACCTGCTGTAGATTTCAAACCTTTGATTCTGAGGACTTTCAAGCAATAGGTGTGTGTACTTAATCTGTATTCACAAAAACATAATGTCAATACAGTACAGTTGATAGTTAATGGGGATAATAGGCCTACCTGACAGCATCATTAGTGTCGATAAATTCTAAGCAGCTAGCTCTTTTTTTGTGATGATGTAAAATAGATTGATTTTTTTTTCTTTTTCTTGAGACATCTCACAGGCCGCAAAAAAATCACTGGCGGGCCGCATGTGGCCTGCGGGCCGTAGGTTGCCCACCCCTGTTATAAAACATTAAAAATATATTTATAGATGACACACAAATGTACAGAGTCATCAGGAAATTTGTGGGTACATGTACTTTGAGGATCACTCTCGGCATAGAAAATATAGAAAAAAAAATATTAAAAGGCAAACTATATTGTGCTGAACACTTCATGTGAATCTTTTGATTGACCTCTGGTTGACCTCTGAAGCAATTGGTTGACCTAGTCTTGCAAAAACCACAGTGATAAGACCCAGTATCAAACTTTCCACAAGACCTTACCGTTGGTCACTCATAACACAGATCCATTGCTCCATTTTTTCCCCTTCAAAATGGTATAAAATCAGCTTGATAAAAGTAAATATTTCAGCCCAAAGTCTAATATGCAAATTATAGTAAATTAGGCAAAGTGTATCTTCTGTAAGCCTAGAATTTGTTGTAATCACATTGTCTTTAGTATTCAACATTCCATTTGCTGCTTAAACAATATATTAACAATATACTTTCCGATTTCAGATGAAGAATTGCATATTTCTGTGGACGGAAATATTCACGTTCCATATGCATACAACTGTTAACAAAAAGAAAAGTTCTCTACTCAGGTATGTTAAATTCTGATTGGTCAATACAGTCATCACATGAGCAGTACATCACTGAAGATCTTTATGGACACTTACCCTTGGCCTATGGATGTGATCTTTATCAACACTTACCCTTGGCCTATGGATGAGTCCATCTTCAATTGGTTCCAGATTAAGACTGTATTTTGATTTGAAGCTACCCTTCCCAAGATTCAACTCCATACCCTGCCGTTGTGCAAATGAAGCCCAGTAATTCACTTGCATAGATGGAAACGAGGCACAGAGCTCTATAAACCTGACGAAAGAAATATTGTTGATTGAAACAAAATATATTGCAATCTCAAAATACAACAAAAGGTAGCTTCCATGCACATACTCCCAATATTTGGTGATTATTCTCAGATATGTTTAGATGAAATCATGAAATTCATGAAAACACGTTAATTTTGGCTCCAGCTTATTAAAATATCGAGAGACTTCATTTTTAACATATTTAACCTTTTTCGTTCATTAACTTTCTAAGAAAGGTTTATTAACAAAGAATTGGAAGGCCACATTATCAAAGTTGAAAATTAGCTCAGATAATGGCACATGAGTCTGGCTTCTTGGCCATTAATATTATTTTTCGTTTTTTATTCTACATTCTGAACTTAAGTTGATCACAACTTACTTGTAATGTCGGCTGAGTTGTAGTTTTCTCGGGTTGGTGTTTTTGAATAATTTTCCTTTCCTGGTCGGTCGAGTAACGTTGGCCAAGACTCGGGACTGAAGTGAATTAAGATAAAACAATGATGTTAAGAAATGACTATCAAATACTTTTTCCATGTATCATTCTAAACCTAATCTTATCAGCTAGATTAAAATATGTTCAATTTCTTATTTTATTGTTCATTACCCTTTTCTCCATTGATTCAAATTATGCAACTTTCAAAATAGATTACAAAAATATGAGATGATGACATCAACATCAAGACATATCATTTCTTTAAGACGGTTAAAAACATAAAATGCAAACCGTAAACTATTCTGGCAATTTTCGTCCGAGACTAAAACTGATGGATATAAGATGACTTATTCACTGAATATCTTTGTGGTGGTTAATAATATTATCAGAAATATTTTTCACTCTTTTATCTCAACCTAGCTCCATGTTTCTTACCTATCTTGTAAAAAGCTTTAGGAACGGTAACTTGGTAAAAAAAAAGAGAATTTCAACGTTAACAAATTGATTTGGCATCACATTATTTTTTCAAACCCAAGAACAGAACAGGCTGGAGTAATTGAACTGAGTGAAGGGTTTATAAATTAAAGTGACAGTCTACCTGAAAGTTTTGTAGCCACCTCATTGTACTGCTGTAGAAGAGACAGCTGGGTAGACGCTCAGAGGGTTCCCCCTGTGATGAAAAAGAAAAGCGGAAAAATGATATCACCCATGTCTGTCAGGAGTCTTAAAACCCTTTCAAATTATGCTTCCAAAGTTAAAATCATATGTCATCATTCCAAACCATCTCAGTCTCCAACCTTCTTTATGGGCCATGACCCAGAAAAACAAGTTAGCTATCTGCCACAACCCATCGATCATTACCCTCTTCCCCCCCCCCCGCCCCAACCGTGTCCAATTCATTAAGATATTTTGACTTAAGATAAAGTTAATGATTTTTTTCAGGGATTTCTGAAATGATCTCCCTGACCCATTGTAAGTCCTCTGTGATCCAAACATAGGGTCGCGACTCATTGGTTGTGGACCGTCAAACTTGACAAAAGAAACTGCCATATTGCTCCGCAACTTGACTTTTGGTACTAAAGAGCAAGAATAATTTTATGCAACACTTTCTAAACCTTGCAGAAATGATCTATACAGTCCTGTCAGCAATTCTAAGCTTGAACCTTTTTCTATAAATATGCAAAATTGGACAACTTAGGGTTGCAATGTAAGATATGCCTGTGTTCCTTCACATGCAAAATCAAAGTATTTAAGTGCACCACCTATGCCAACAGAAAAGATAAGGGGGGGGGGGTGGAGAGAAGCGTGGATGGAGGATGCCCACTAAAAGCTCCCCACTGCTCTACTACCATGATAGCCTAAATGCTTAGAGATGCAAGATTGCCTGAAATTTAAATTTTATCTTAATTAATTCCAGTGATAGCATTTAAAGAGAAGTATGAAAGCTATTCTACCAGGATATGTGATGACTTTCACAAGCTAACGCTTGAAATTTTGAAATAACAAGCAGGGCAGTGACTGACTGATGGTATGGGGGGGGGGGGTGGGGTCGAGATGTAACATGGCGGTTTGAAAATGGTGCCAAAAGATCACTACTTTCAGTCCTGTAATAGCCTGTTTATAGTTTACCTTCTTGTGTCCCCTGATGTCCAGGTTTAAACTAAGGTTGAGATTGTAAGTTCTGAATGCTGCGTAGGAATCATGCGTCTGTAAGACAATATACGAAGTAAAATGGAAAGTTGCTGCATGGTTACTTAACACATGTTTTGAATCTCATTTAATGAAAGCTCTCTTGATAAGATAAATCAACAACATTACCTCTTTGGCAATTAGCTGCACAAACTGACTCCAAGTACGGTGTAGAAGAAACCTATAAAACTCAGCACTGGTATTCTGGCATGGTTGCCTATACTCTGTAAACCATGAATTTGTACTCAGGGAACATTTGAAAATCTATCCTAGCTTCTGGTGCAAGATTATATATTTGTACTCATGCTGACAGCCTTTTACTTGTACTCATATCAAGAGGAGTCCTACTGTACTCATAATTCATGATGTTGTACTTGTACTAACATTCCAGCCAATCGGTAATAGCTATTTATTGACTGTAAAAATAGTTACCCTAGCATTTCTGTTTACAACACATACATACTTACTAATTATCCTCAAAATCAGCGTCTAAGTCATCCCTTATACACGTAATAATGCTCACTTGAGCCTGTTGGGCTCAAAGGAACAAATGTGCGGCAATCGCACCTAACACGTTGCTTTGAGACATTATCTACACGGCAAATATGCAGTGAAGGAGCCTACATAGCAAAAGAGTACATATGAACCAGTGTATTAATCCTAACCTAAAGACAGTTGCCTGTATTTTTGCAAAAAAAAATCTTCAAGAAGTAGCAAATTACTAGGAAATAACATATTTAATAATAACAATATCAAAAACTTCAGCCACAATTCTTATGAGGAAAGGAGGTCAGGCTTGGAACATCTGCTATGAAAGTGTGTTAGGTCTGGGCTAAAGAACTCCCATTGTTTCCAATAGCAACGGACCCTCTCAAGATATTATTACTCATCCATTGTGAAATTAAATACAACTAACTAAAGCAGAATCACTTCTATTAAATTGCAGTTGAAAACGAGAGAAGTTACGGACGCTCTGTATTTATTCATGACTTAATAAATATTTATGACAACCTGAATTTATACCTGATTCGAAGAATATTCCGGAATCTTGTCTGGGGCGCAGACCAACACAGAATGGTGGTCGTTAGGATCTCCCTGACATAACCATTCCAATGAGATCCTTGACAAAGAAAAAAACATAAACGAGATAATTAAAAATTCCATTAATGAAAACAATTCATTCATTATCAGTGAACATTGGCAAGTACGTTTTTTAATATTGCTCTTTCTGGTTTGTAATATCACAATTGCCATCACAAAGAGTATCACAATAATTTGGTACAAAATATTACAACATAATATCAATGATAGTTTTGACGGTACTTTAATGGAGCAGTTTAGATCAAATTGATGGCATGTTTGTGTCAAATTTTAGGTTTAAGTTTCAGACAAATTTTACTCTTTTTTTTTTCCCAAAAATATTTGCACCTACTTTTCTATTGTATCTCTGTGCTGAGAATACCATGCAACTGTCAGCGAGGGGGTTGCTGTGTTTTGCTAACAATGCCATGCTTAGGCTTAAAAAGTAATTTGAACATTTTAACAAAAATCTGTTGTCAGAATATATTGGGTGGCAGAGGTTTTGAAGTAAGTACTTACTCAAACTTAACATTTGGCAGATGCAGCAACCTTACGTCATCGTATTTCGAGGCCGTTCTGACAAAGATGTCTAAATCGCTCTTTATTAGGAAATGAGCTGAAGAAACAAGAAACATAAAAAACAAAGAAAATATATAATATGCAACTACAATGTATCATTAATCCTGCGTAGTTAGACTTCACCTATTTTATACAGTTTTGTCTCCGGATATTAACTAAAAGACAGCATTGCCAATCAATAAGAGCATTCAAAATGGTAAAATGTTTACCGATAATCTTCAGATAATCAGTGATAATCTTAACACTCTTTTGAAATGCTGATATATATGCTAACAAAATGTAGATAGTTTTAAATTTTGACATTTTCAAATAAATGATGTAAGATATGTCTGTAGTGGTATGAATCGAACATAAAATTAGACCATATTTTATAGCTTTCAAGCACAATTGGCCCTTTCTTTCAGGCAAGATCAAAGATATATCACCGACGAAATTTATGACTTTTGTATGAACAGATAATGTACTAGTGTTATGAATGGCCTTTTCACTGCTTAGCTGTATTCCGTGGATTAGAAGAAGGTTGTTCTGAGTCGATAAGGGATTAAACAAGAGGGTCTGTTTAATTTCCCTGGTAGGCTGCCTGATGTATGTATGTATTTCCAAACAATACATGATGTTTGCATGATTATTTGCCATTTCTTTAAATACTAATGCATGACTTTTCCATGTCTGGAACATCACATATCTTAATCTATATGACATACCCAGATTATCCATGAGCACAGTGACCGTAAAACATCTCAGCTGGACAATTAATACTAATCTTAATTATAATCTAATCTCAGGAGACTGATTTAATAGGACATACCATTTTGCCAATCTATGTAACAGTTTTTCCACTCCCAATCTAAGAGTTCCGTGGTCTGGTACGGATTCTTCATCGCCAGCCAGTAAAGGTTCATCTGTTCGACAGAGGCGACCAGACGGCCGTGGTACAGGTGACGGATCTTGTCCCAGAACGGCACCGGGGGACTGGGATCCACGGACGGTTTGTTCAGAAGGTTCAGACAGAGGTTGATCTGGGCCCACGCTGGCTCGAAACTTGGACCCCAGGCCAACCTCCATTCTTTGACATCTGAGAAATAAATGAAGTATTTCGGGAAATGTGAAATCAAATCTTCTGAATTAATCCTGGAATTAAAGTTATCCCAGATCAATAACCTGTTTAGATATTTGTGAAACTTCTATTTACTTCTGTCAATAGAAAGGCATAACGTCGACTACACGCAGCAGGCTGTGAATGTAGTTGTGGTCGATGACTAATGAGAGTCAGATATTGCTGTGACAAGACCAATGGCTTGTCGGCTGACAGGCTCTTCTTTGATGTTTCTGTTCTCTCCAGCAATGTTGTCAGGTTGCATGGTTTATGAACAAAGATAAAATTTACCTCTTTTATCCCTAGAGGCAAAATAAATTTACCAGTGGAGGTATTTACAAGAATAAGCTGTGAATTTTTTTTCGTATTACAAAACATTTTTAAGAAGATTTCAGTGAAATATTCTTAGTTAAATTGATTTTTTTATTTTGGAAAATCTGATTGAGATGTGAAAAGAACCAGATACTACCTACCAGTGGCCAGATCATGAAAAAACTTCAAAGGTGGCATACTCCTGATAACCGTGTCATTACCCCACACACCCTGTACTTCCACTGGCACTTCTCTTGTGGCTAAAAAAAGTAATATGAACAAAGATTACACAATATGGGAACATGAAATAAAACATTTACAGCAGGAATTAGAGTATGAATCGTTTTCATTTATCACGCTAAGAACCATTTAGACAAGGGGTTCCCTAACTGAGGTGCATGAAACCCCAGGGGGTGCGTGAATCCATCCCAGGGGTTTCGTCAGACATTTCTGAAAGTCAAAACTACTGAACTTTTTGTTGAACTAAAATCTGATATATCATATAATTTAGTAATGTACAAAAGTTGTACCTATCGACAAACTCTTTTCGCTTTCCATACGCATGTTGCCATAGTAGTACCGTACCGTGCATTTTCATTACATTATTACACTATGAACTTGATCTTTTACGAAGCACTGTTATGCGTATTATAGTATAATAATGACTCAGATCGTGTCTCGAAAAGTTGGGGGTTCGTGGACCACTCTGACATCCACAGGGGGTTCGTGGGGGAACAAAGTTAGGGAAACCCTGATATAGACGTATGACATAAAAATCCCATAAGTAATAGTGATATAGATTCTGCAAAACCAGTGAGAAATGTCAGGGTAGCCAGTACGGCATTTAATTGTATTGTTTATTTTCGTACAAAGGTCAAAGAGAAACATTGTTGGATCAAAGGGCTGGACAGATTAAATATTTTCACTGTCTGTACCCTAGATTGTGCACTGTGAAGTGTTAGGCTGGTGGGGTGAGCTTACTTCAATAGTGCGAGATTGTGGGATGGTTTTTTTGTCCACAGACTGAGTTCAAATCTTTTGTGTGTTAGATTTATCGGGAATCCTTGGTTAATACTTTTCTAGTAAAATGATTTTTTGGAAACTTACCTCTTGGTTTAGCTACTTGCTCAGCACCGATGAGTTTTCCCCACCAGTGCATGTCTTTGATGACCCAGAGAGATTGAGGGTAGTCTCGGAGTTTAAGGTCAAAGCTTTTCAGATGACCCTGCACCATTCGACACCAGAGAGTGATGAAGTCAAGCCCGCCCTCGGGAAAGCGACTACGTATTAGGAAACGAGAGAATGAAAAAGGATTTAATCTTTGCAAGGACAGAAAGAAATTAAATAACTTAAAATAACTTTGAATATTGCAGTCAATATATTAATAGGATTAAGAATATTTTTATTTGAGATAACTTCAGCCTGCTTTTCTTTGAAAAAAAAAATTTGCCCATCGTTGTTCTGTTCCACACCAACCCCCCTTCTCAATCACCAAGGCAAAATGCAGAAGACTAAAGTTAATTATTAGGATGCAGTTTCATTATCTTTTGAGTCAACAATAAACATCTTTATTATTCATATTCTGTATTTTTATTCTAGCTGTGGTTTATCTATTTTCAAAAAAACCCACATAGACCTGAAAAACAACTTCATTATTGAGTTTCCTTATACTCTACAAGGCTCTGACTATTACATGTATAAAAGTCTTGGTTCACATATGCAATCAATGGGACTAATATTAAAACTCTCAGAGGCCTTTTCACCAAGTGGTCTTCAAGCAGAGGATACCTCCCAATGACATTCTGTGCAATGCATCTGACATCAGAATTAGCTCCTCTCAGCAATATTACAAATTATCAATTTAAACCCGGTCATAATAAACAACCAATAAAAAACATGAAAAGTTATATCGATCCTTTGTAGATGGTCAGAACTTCAAGGAGAGAATTTTTGAAAAGTCTTAGCAATTTTTAGCAGGTTATAATATAGAAACAATTACTGACAAGGGCGTAGGAACCGGGGGTCTGGGGGGCACCAGCCCCCCAGTGAAAAATATGGGGGGCGGAAGTATCATTCCGCCCCCCGCTTCGCAAGTCAGAAAACCCCTTTTTCATTTCCAAATGAGAAAAAAATCTTATTTGAAGCACCAAATTGCATCTAAGTCCAGGTAAAATGAAAAATTATTTACAAAATGGAGTGGGTGTTGAAGTGTGCTATATTGCACCAAATTGCATCTGAGGCCACCTGGAAATGCAAAAAATTTCCAAAGGGGAGGGGGACACCCCCTCCTCAGGCCGGCCATCAGTCTTCAGCCCCCCCACTCAAAAGTACCGCCACTGATTACTGAACACCATCGAGTTTGATTTTCTACCTCGTATGGTCTATTTCTTTCATGTGTCTGATGACATTTTCTTTTCCGTTCATGGTGGTATCGCAGAGGGCGTTGATCTCAATGCTGGTGATCTCCAGCGTAAGCAGTGCTTTCCTCATGGTTGTCGTACTGTTCAGTTTCTGCGACCTTTTCACAAATATCTCCAGGTTTTTCTTCTCCAAGGAAGTGTATAATTCCTCAATTTTGGAAGCTATAAGAGAATAAAATTATTGTAAAAACAAACCCAATAAAACAGGCACAATACCTTGTTTAAATATCACACTCTGCTTACAATTGTCTAATGGTACGTCGATGTTATGTTTGAAAATTCGCTTCTATCAATGATTCTTGTACAATTGAAATACTTAAGACTGAAATTGAAATAATAAAGATTGGACATAAGATTGAAATACTTTTAGACAATCAACTTTCCTGACAGGAGGGTAGCGGGGTTGAAGAGGGGCGGAGGGTGGGATGGGTGGGGGGGGGAGAAGCGATGGAAACCAGGATGTTGGCTTTGCCTCTTATACTTACCACCAGATGAACTTACTACACCTAAAGCAACTTTTTGTGATCATTTGAAAGTGAGTCTATGATGCCCTAAGAACACCCAATTGTGGAAACTTCCCCCCAACAGATTGAATTATGAACAAACCTGGAAGTAATTGACCATGTTGATTTTTCAACTCTTCCACTTTATTGTCGAGAAGAGATTGCCTCCTGTCACTCTCCATCCTCTCATCTTTCATCAACTGATGAAAAGGAGAAAATGTCGACGTAAATTATGAAATTTCTCCCCATTCTCCCCCCCTTCCCCCCCCCCCCTACGAAAAATATTGTAAGCAAAATAACATTGTAACAATCATTAATTTTGCAATGTTGATTAAGATGTAATATGATAATTATTGTTATTATACAAGAAAGAGGACAAGATTGGTCAATGTTTTTTTGCACTCTCATTTATGGCAACATAGACATTCCGATCACACACTATGCAGTCCTATATGACATCAAACGATAAAATCAACAAATCCTTCCCAGACATAAACAGTTTCGCTAAGATATGTTGCTCTTACAAATTTAGATCAAAAATTTCATATAAGACATTTAATATTAGATATTTAATATGAGACAAAACATTAATATTATTGAAACTGAAATTGTCCAATATGACATCATTCTGTCCCTATCATTGCTACTTGGTGTTACAATATACAGTGTATTGGTGCCAGTGGGGTTAGCCAGTATATGTTTTTAACAGTATGTCCTGAAGATGAAATGCCTATATATCTGACTAAACTAGTCACCATCACAGATGAAAATCTTAAAGGTTCTATTTTTTTTTGTAACCAATCTGACCAATATATGCTAACCTATAAAAGTCATAAATTAACTTATACAAAGTATTTTTTTGTCTTTTTTAAGATCGAGAACAAACAGTGTATTTACCGATTAGCATTCTTTACGCATTGCAAACATTTGAATGAAAATATGAATTGTGGGTGCTTTTTTGGTTAAATATATGATTCAGTGAAACTTCCTAGCTTTGTCAGACATAAAATGAAGTACTCCCGGCCAACCCTGACTGGAATTAAAAAAAAAACAAAGTTAAAATGAGGAAGAACAAAATGCTCTCATTATAGGATATCTTTACCTCGTAGTTATCTCCAAGTTTCACTTCAAATGGGTCGTCGCCGATTTTTAGAGTAAATTCCTGTGGACGAATAATCTCGAGAGGTCAGAACCGTGACGGTGAGCACGCAGATGTCAAGAAGAGAGCGAAAGTCAACGACACGTGTATTTAAAATCACTCGACGAACATTTATAAGGTCGAAGGGATAAATGGCTGAGTTATTAAAGAACTGAAATTTAGAGGCAGCCCTGGATGGCTTTATAAGTAAGGTGGGTTTTGAATCATGAAGTAACTAATGGTTTTTCTAATTGCAAAACAAATCCACCACATAAAGAAAAATCTATTAAAAGGATGTTCTAGTGGATAAAGCTGATTCCTGAACAAAATTGCTGAATAATTTCTGAACTGTGAAAACGACATCCTCATAGCATATTGTATTTCGATGATAATGAAGTTTTAATATTTAGTGATATTTGTGTAAATTATGCATCTGGCAACAGCAGAATGGTTGATGTCATCAGGGCACTTCAGCTAAAAAATATCTTTGTTTTTCTTACAATCTGTCAATTATTTATCCACAGAGAAAAGGAATATTTCTACAGAAAGATACATTTTGATGAAATTCTAAGTACGGAGAACTTTGACAGCTATGCAAACATTCCGAATGTATCAGGTTTCATGGATAAATTAACAAGAAGATTATAACAGCCTACGTAAAGCTTCCAAAGAGCATTTGCCCAATTGCCATCACAGACCCCCTTCTGTGATCCAACTTCCTGGAGTAGTTGAAGGTTTAGCCAGTAAAGATGTCACATTCAATCAAACATATCTCGAGTTAGCGGCAATGTTCTGAGGTAGAAGTATTTTTCTCATCAATGTTAGTTTCACATTGTTTTGTGACCTAAAATCCTATTTAAGATAAATGGTTTAAAGTCTGAATTGAAGTATAACCAACAAGTGTTTTTTTTTTTACTTTTTAGGAGTTTGTTTACCTGACAACGTAACACCATATCTGGATAAATGGGAGGGTTGTCTGAAGAACGCTTCTTTCCGTGGACTTTCTTGAGCCATTTGTTGATGTTAATGATCTGGTGAAAGTAGAATATTCAAATGGTTAAAACTTGTTTTGAATTCTTCACTTATTCCTTCTACTCTCCTATTTCCTCGTAACTCACTCCATTACACATGTCAGTGACCTTGTTACCAAAGAAAATGTTTAAAGGCATTAGTCACGACTGATTTTATTCGATAATTTTGGATTGATTACTAACAACAATCTTAACAATCCTAACAATCTTTACAAAAATTGCAGGTCAGAAATTTTTTCATAGATGATCAATGTTTATTGGATGATCTTATCCCAGATATTGATACTGATATATTGATTGTTATTAATCAATAATCAAGGTCACACTTCTCACTACCTTACAACAGTAAAGATACAGCACACGATGACCACAACTTTAGCTTTGCTCAAATAAGTCATGAGTTTTTCAAGACTCCTCACTTCTTTCAATTAATTGAATACTGTAGCATTTGTTCCATCCTGCACATTATTTTTGCCTCACCATAATTAAATATTACAACCAGCTCTGGTAACCACGAGACGGACAATTACAAAACTTGCACAGTCCTCTAAGCCTTACACAAACTTTAGGCTAGGCCGATACACACCTATCATGAATGTGTGGTAGGTGTAAGCTTAGGAGGGACATCACATTGGTGAAGGCTAGGCCAATACACACCTATCATGAATGTGTGGTATATGTAAGCTTAGAAGGGACATCACATTGGTGAAGGCTAGGTCAATACACACCTATCATGAATGTGTGGTAGGTGTAAGCTTAGAAGGGACATCACATAGGTGAAGGCTAGGCCAATACACACCTATCATGAATGTGTGGTATATGTAAGCTTAGAAGGGACATCACATTGGTGAAGGCTAGGCCAATACACACCTATCATGAATGTGTGGTAGGTGTAAGCATAGAAGGGACATCACATAGGTGGAGGCTAGGCCAATACACACCTATCATGAATGTGTGGTAGGTGTAAGCTTAGAAGGGACATCACATTGGTGACTTGTGCTCCCATCAACAAGTAACAACTTATCTCAATGGAGATGTATTAACCATTTAAAATGGTAAAAAGCTGGAAATTAACCATTTTGAAGAGTTGCTACAATCTTGGTACAGAGTACTAAAACGAGCAAAAATATTCAGAATGCTACAGTATGACACGGTTAGAACATCTCGGCAAAATAGTCATTTTCAGGTTTATTAATTGCTTTTCAAGACGAAAGGGAGTTTTTAAAAGCAGTAATTTTCAGATTTTGTAATACTGAAGTGAAGTACTTCCAGCACAAAGAGGTACTTTTTGTATCTTTGATGTTTTCACTATTTTTTGAAGTTTTAGCGACAACTGCATCTGGTGTACAATTATATAGGGATGTATGGTTTAAGGAATGAATAAGCTGCATACAGTCACTCTCTCAAATCACACACATATAGATGGAGTTGGCCTGATATTTCGATCATAGCAGGATCTTCTTCAAAGGCTAAATGACAAGTAACAGTAACAGAAGGGACAAAAACATGCACAGAATACAGACAGGTTAATGAGCATGCTGAACACAAAGAGATAGATGTAAGGGGATTAGTACACAAGGGATGGAGAGAAGAAAGAAAGAAACCAACAGGGGAAGAGGTGAGGTAGGAGATAAACAGTGGAGGGACAAAGAGAGGATTAAGGGAAGGAGTAGGGAATAAACTGGAGAAGGACAAAGACAGAAAGTTGTGGAGAAAAAAGGTTGGAAGAGAGCTATGAGAAGAGGAGTGATGGGGGGGGGGGGAACAAGGGGAGAAGGAGGGGGGAACAGAAGAAAAGTTAGTCATATCCCTCCTGAATGTTGAGCCCATGAGGTTGAATGGTGCGAAGGCGTTGCATCAGGCTCTCTATTGGATAAGCAGTTTGCTAACAGTTTTATTTTATTTTGATATATAGATTGACACGACTGACCTCGTTATAATTTGCGGCAAAGTCGTACTCCCATGGAAAGACTACGTCTATGGCAGAAGTGTAGAAGCCACTGAAGGAAAAAATAAAGGTGAACTATTTAAGATAAAAAGATACTAAATTTAAAATATATCTATGATATACATTTTTCATGAGCTTTACTCAGCTTTAGCTGCCAAAATAGCACCACATACATATATCAGTTTCATATTTAAGAACATTTTCAGATTTTTTAAGTTTAATTTTAACGGTGCCAATAAAGAGTTTATCATTCGTTTCCGTTTTCATGAATACAAGCAATTTAAATGAAAATAATACACAATGGATGATTGTAAAACAAAAAGGATAAGTCCATTATTCATTATTCTTGTGTTGTTTTTTTTTAAATTAAAGAAGTATAGCACAGAACTAGGATTTACAAGATGCAGAGCTTGTACTAACTGTCCTACCGAATAGATATCAAACATAATAAGTTAAACGTCAAACTTACATTCCCCAGTTGCTAGCTAACTCCAGCTGTTCAAAGCCTTTCCGAACGTCCAAGTGATGGTCGTTGTTTATGAGCTGTTCTATACAAGCAGACTGGAGAGAATTGAAGGAATCGATAAAAACGTCATCAAGAGTGATTCTTAATTAAAAAAACTTTCGCCTGAAATGATCAACGGAATTAACAAAGATTTAAGAGAACCACCGAACGGTGATTACAAAATAACGAACACATATGGAGAGAGCAAAGACGTGTTTAGTTAGAATTATGGGATTTGAACTGGTCAGTAACTGCAATGAAAATGATTTATTTTTGCTGATGTCACAAGAATGAATAAGTCGCTGCGCTGTTTGCCTGGAGTGTTCTATACTGGTCGACAAAATAAAATAATTTTGTGCCTTCAGGTTACCTTTTAAGTAACTACAACCGCACCAGTCGCTTAGATAAGTCCATAGGCTTAGGAGACCAATTTGATTTGGCGGGCTGTAACGACTTGCCCGAAAAATATAACCAAAATTGTTTGTGCGCTCCGCGGGCGTTGAACATCTAATAATGTGCATATCATATAGGCATGCATCGTTTATTACATAGCATGCAAATTGAATACAATCATTTGCCGTGTTATTACCCTTCCATATTGCTTAGAATTATTGGAGAAGTCGGTACAATAATAATGATAATAACAATATAAGTTTAACCATTGAAAAACACATTGCAAATTATATTTCTTTCAGTAGGTGCCCGAAAAATTATCAGCATATTGCCCGAATTTTTTTCAAAAATATTTGGTTGGGGGGCTGCAGCCCCCCCAGCCCTTTTGCCTCCTACACCTATGGATAAGTCCAGATAATAACTAGTAAACATTATCATAATGAAAGATATGAATTTTCATATGAAACCTACCTTTAGAGTAATGATTTGATGACCCTCAAAGTCAAATACAGCCTCTGGAAAGGTTACTTTCAATGACTTCTCCTTCTCCTTTCGTATTAAGAACTCTTCAACCGTGATGGAATTCCTTGCAGAAAAAGACAACAACAACAACAACAAAATGAAAGAAATAGAATGCAATATATTGACAGGCCAAAAGACTAATTAAATAA
This sequence comes from Apostichopus californicus, assembly GCA_020650975.1. Classification (NCBI taxonomy): domain Eukaryota; kingdom Metazoa; phylum Echinodermata; class Holothuroidea; order Aspidochirotida; family Stichopodidae; genus Apostichopus; species Apostichopus californicus. Next base: position 4,625 of record JAIPMN010044533.1, on the reverse strand, counting down.
ACAACTTTCATAGGAAAAATCCAAAAGTATAACAATATTAACCATATTTTTTTATATTTCTACACACTCTACTTTAAGCTGATAGCAAAATGGTTTTTAATTTGTTTCAATAATAGAGAACAAAACTGAAAACCCCCCAAAAAGGACAATATTGATGACCATTTGATTGTATTGTCACCCAAGGTACATTAATTAAACTCTTTCTTTAATCAACTGACTAACTTTCCATACAAGGAATGACTAAAAAAGCTCATTTAGTTTGTAAACATTTTGTTATATTACATTCAAGATAATAAAGCAATTCCTTTTATAGCAAAGATGAAGATATTCTAAATTTTACAGCCTCCTTAACTAGAAAACTTTTATAAGTCGCAAGACCTACAGCTGGTAGCCAGGGTCATGCGAGGTTATCAAGTTCATTTGTCTTGTGACTCAGAGCCCTGGTAAATGTTCTGGTGTTAATCAGTGTAAGTATATAGTTATGTGAGGTACAGCATACTCATCTATATGATCACATACAACTGAACTAATGTTTCAAGTATGAGAGATGGGAGAGTTTGTTAAAATGGTGTCTTTTTGACTTTGATATACCAATCCATTACAAAACACAATTTAAATGTATTTTACATTTTCTTAACTTTTTTTTAAAATTTCTTTTGTTCCTTTCTTCCTAGATTGAAGATTGCTGGTAAGAACAAGAACTGTAATTTTCTGCTTTGCTCATAGCCATTTACAAATTAAAAACAACTTTTGAGTTTTAGAAATGACTCCAAATTATGTCTCTCTAATTTGAGGTATTCGAAATACTGTTTCAGGGCATAACATTCAGAAACACAAACACATTCTAATGCATGAACAAAATAAACAGGTTTCAAATCCTATAATTGATCCCATCTTCACAAAAAATAAAGATAGATTTACTGTGTCAAATGAAGGACACTACAGAAGCTGCAACATGATGCAGTCAGGCTGGGTATACCCAGCCTGACTGCATCATGTTGCAGCTTGACATATTCTATTCTGCTCCACAAATTGACACAATACAGGGATGAGCCTGGGGTAAAAAAAAAAATCACGGAACTTTGCAAAAATTGCGGTATAGGCTCCAGTTTCCGTATGCGACAATGTGTTAGGATAATAGTTTTTGTGCCCAAGGTAGAAAAGAAATCACGGATATTCCGCGAATTCGCGGAAAAAGCTCATGCCTGACAATAGGTGCTACAGGCTTGGAGAGATGAATCCCATTTCTTTGATATTACTTTGATGAGCAGGATTTTGCAGCTGCTTCATTTTTTTTTCACACGGTGACCTCACATCAATTAGATCTATAAAAAGATATCAAACTGATTTACTTTTGTTTTTACCTTTTTGCCTGAGAGAGGTGATACGAGAATTGCAGGAATGTGACGTTAATTGAAACATCTAAATCGGTAAATTTACTCTTCAGCGTTGATGGATTCTTGGGATCCACAGGTTTTCTATCTGTTGATTGAGGCTGCGATAAAATTGCTGGAAAAAAAGACAAAAAAGGTTTGCAAAAAATCAAAATAAAAAATTGCACAAGGAAATATCTGAGATATTTTTTAGTAAGAATATGATGTGACCAATAAGAAGAAATAACTTGATAAGGCTGGGTTTTAAAGCGTAAAAGTTAATGGAATCTTGACAGAACACACAATAGGAAACTTTAAATTAAACAATAATTACTTTTATATTTTACATTATAAACATCAATTTCCAAAACATGGAGATGTACAAACTCATGGACTGACTTTTCCCTCACCCCCCTCCCCTCCCCACCCATCCATCCCCCCACTCACATATTGACATGGACTCCAATGTCTTTCACTACATTCAACACTTCGATTTGACTTGAATGTCTTACACATTCATCAGTCTGAGTCCAATCCCTTACACATTCAACCTTACATTTGACACTGAATGTCTTAATATGCAAGATTTTATTCTCAAATTGACTCCCAGCTGACAAATCAGCTCGAAATAAATCAGTTTAACGTACACGACTCTCAAGCGGCGCGATGAAAATACAGAATAAGAACTTCTATTAAGAGACATTTAGTTCAGACCTTTCGTTTCCCGTCCAAATTGCACCAACTCTTGGGAATGGTGAAAGAGAGTCATGTGACTGGTGGTATCCCAAGATGAGAAGAAACCGTCAGGAATAGCACAACTGAATTCCTGAATCAGAAACGTAAGAAAACGACCAGCATGATGGGATGTATTACGATATCAGAGAAACATAGGTACGTTGTCTAGGAGTCGAGAGGAAAATCATGGATGATAATGATATGGCATTGAACTGTATGTATTAAGTAATCTATTTTGAAGAGTTAATGTTAAATGAATGGTAGGACATGAAAATGATAACGATCATTTGTCAGCTGGGGACCGCGTTGTGGTCAAGTGGTTAAGGCAGTGGACTTGTGATCTAAGGATTACAGGTTCGAGCCCTGGCCAGATCATTACATTGTGTCCTTGGGCAAGGCGCTTTATCTCCATTGCCTCTCTTCACCCAGGTGTTTAAATGGGGACTTGCGAGGTAACTTGTAAATATAGTTGTGTGTGCCGGTTGGTGGCTGCACCCTATGGGAAGTCCCCCGGGGGACACGGTTGTGGTTGTGGTGCACTGTGGTCCCCCAGGAGAGATTGATTGAATTGTGCACACTTTGGTGTGTAGGTGTGACAGTCTTGTAAAGTCGTGTGAGAGGGCCTTGGCCCTGAACAAGACTGTAAACCTAAATATAAATATCTGAATAGGTTAAGAGAAAAGCTTACATTGGTACATCCGTTGTATTTGAGGTTGATTTCTCTAATGTTGAGCAGCGTGCTGCTCCCCTGCGTGGATTCTATTGCACTTAATGAAAATGTCTGTGAAACAAAAAATAATAGCAACAATAACAACAATAAAAATAACAGTAACAACAACAATAATATCAATAATAATAACAATAATAAGAGCATTAACAACAACAATAATAATAAAAATAATAACATTAACAACAACAATAATAACAATAACAACACCAATATTAATAACGATAAAATAACAACAATAATAATAATGAGAAGTAGAAAATGCGGTTTTGGTTTCAAGGAGATATGTTTGTATTTTGATAATGCAAATTTGCTTACGAAGTAACGCCCCCTTTGCACTCACTGGAATTTCTTTGTATTGTGTGAGGTGGGCAGTGACTAATCCGTATTATCACAAAGTTACGTCTTACGCCATAATGAACTCGTCAGCTAAGATAAATTATGTGAAATATATACATTTCTTCTGCTACAACCAGGTGATACCATCTCTGAACCACATTTAATATAGAGGGACACATTATTTCCTTTTATTTGACTAAATGGGTGTATATAAGTCGTTTACCTTGGGAAGCCAACAGGGTTTATCTACACAGATCTCTTTGTATGATTTTCAGGGGTTTCTAAGAATGTATGAAATTAACATGACATGGTCTAAACAACTGTTTACAATGGCACGCTATAACCCAAACACAACGTACAGGATTACATTGTTTTTATCCATCCTTTATTAATAAGCACAGGCCTAGAATTTCATAATTTTAGCAACTTGCTAAAAAAAAATTAAAAAATGCAAGACTAGAGCTTAAAACGTTCTCACTGGCATTTTCCTCAATTAAGAAACAGTTTTACACGGTAGAGGCTTTTGAGAGCAGCTCAATTTATTGCTGATCATAAGCAGTAATTCAGGGTTATTTTTAATAGGACATTACAGACATTGTACAGATTCTATGATGGATGTTTGTTTACAGTTTGTTCTTTAATGTTCTTTTATGTCCATTGGTTCTTCAATGTTTCATACTGGTATTTCATTGGATTTAAATGACATCTTAGAAGGCTTTATTATCCATTGGTTTTTTAACGTCCACTGGCAGAAATTTCCCAGTTCTTTTCTGGTTCTTTTGGCAAATAGTAAAATTCACTGGCATCCAGCCAGTAAAATAGCCCCAGTTTCGAGGCCTGAATCGTCGATTGGACACAGCAATGTCCAATTTGTTGTTGTTGTTCTGGACATAACATGGAGGTTGTTACTATATGCCACACCATGCTAACTTATATACAAACTATATGATTGCTTTCTATGAGCTAGATCTGATCACACCATGTCAAAAGAACATAATAATGTCACCTTCCAAGATATGATTTAAATCCACAGTAATACCAATTGTAGCTGCTCAACACAAATCCATGCTACATACCGACATGAAAAAAGAACAGAAAGGTTTTTAAAATACCTGAGATACTTTGCTAAAACGTTGTAAAATAGTGCCCTCAATTTCTGAACTGAACTGCTTTGCTGCAGTCCCAGCAGAGAGCGAATCTACGTGAAAGATGACAGAATCTGAGAAAAAGAGGGCAAAAAAAAAAGAAAGGTCACAATGTCAAGCTCAAAGATGGTAGCATCATGATTTTATGAATCTTTACAACTTTTAAAAGTGGGAATTTAGCCATTGATAACTAAACGAAAACTCAATATGCAGAATTCTATGACAAAATTCCCTCCCCTAACAATACCCTGAACCCCCTACCTCACCCCCATCCCATCACTAACATACCCTTCCCTCACAAACCAG
>JAIPMN010044530.1:0-18305 GCA_020650975.1 Apostichopus californicus | reverse complement strand
GTCATTGAGGTTTCAACAAACTGCATCCATGATATACTTTGCATTGGGGGGGGGGGGGGTGATTTAGTATTGGTTTTCCACGTGTTATATAACGGAGCCTCAGAAACACTGTGCAAGTTAGTGTGATAGGTTACTAGTTATATACATAGTTTATAAAATGTTTTCACCGTCACATAAGTTATTTCTTACGTTGACAGCGGTGCATCATTTGCAGGTCTGAATATGCCATGTTTACAACTTTGTGCAAAAGTTAATTGGATTCTTAATAATATTAATGATAATAATGAGGATTTATAAGGCGCAGACATATCCACCGATAACGGCGCATCACAATATTACCCTGGTTACCCTGGTCAACGATAACCTGTCAATCATAGAGACAATTCCTCCACTCATTCTTGCAAAGAATATTTGCAAGAGCAAACCAGGTTTTGTTTAGTAGGAAAAAAAGGATCAGAAGGGTCACTCAAGGTGTCAGCTGGTATGTTCAGTTTGAATTATTTTGTGTTAACCTGTATAATGCAGCGGCCAGATTGGTGAAACTGCTATGTACGTTACGTTAAGTGGCCTGACTAGTCTGTTTACAGATCTTAATCGGTAAAGTTTTTCAGAACTTGCGTCATGTTTCTTTGACCTAATGGGCATATTGACCTCTGGCTATTAATCGAAATCGAAATTGAGGCTCAAGAAATTGGTTGTTTAGGATAGATTAATAAATCATCACAATTAACAAGAAATAGCATTGTTGTGAAAAAATGTTCAATATCGGTTTGCCGTTATCGGCAATAAGGCTAAAGTTTACCGATACCGATATGCCGTCGATATTGTAAATATCAGCCGATACCGATATCGCAAACCATTATCGGCGCACACTATAGCTATAGTGCAGCGAAATAACGATTGAAAAGGTTTGTCCCAAACGGCGATATATCTTGGACAATGTTAGTGTTGATTAATGAGAAAATCTAAAAAAATCGCATATGGCGTGGCTTACCATGTCAAATAATAATAGTTTAGCGTTTTATCTCATTGTGTGACAATATGGTGTTGCTATTTTTACAGATGACTTGTTACCGCGTTAGATGTTGCTAAGTTCCAATTCTATTTCGCGTTCCATAGTTATGGCACGGCTGCCAAATTAAAGTGTACACTCTACGTTCTTATGACATTTTACATGTGAACAACTTAGGCCTAGCCTACTGTGAAACAAGAAACTACGTTAGACGACCAATTATTCACTCAAAATGTCGTCCAAAAGCCACAAACCAGTGTCTTTTAAGATAAAGACAACTGGTGGAAAAGAAAAAGAAAAACCAAAGTCCGTTGCTTCACAGTTTTTTGAAGAAGCAGATACCGCAGGGGAAATGGATGGGCAAAATTTAGCTGAAACGGTATTACTACGTTAGGCTATATCATACAATCCCAGGTTGTACTGTGTACAAATGATACTGTTTTGCGCCTAAGCTTTTGAGGAACACCGTAGACAATCAATCATAACATAACCAATGAAGATGAAAGAAGTAACCGAAACAACAACCGATTTTCACACAAATTGTACTTAACTGCCATTTTCGAAAGATTTACTAGCCTATATTATAGGTTAAGTGTTTTGTGGCATTGGCTATTCGACCATATTAAGACAAGCTGGAGTCGTTTTAGTCATAGGCTAGCCTACCTGTGCATCATTCATACATACTATATATAGAAAGGTCCTTGAAAATTGTGATTTTGCCATTGTGGAAACACTGTTGTTGTGGCAGAAAGTAATGGTAGAAACTAACTGTTATGGAAACTAGGGTCCCCAGCATATGCACACTGACTTTACTGTAACTGAGTGTAGGCTAGGCTAAGTAATATAAGATGATACAAATGTAATTGGTGATGATTCATAAAGTGCATTCATATGAGTTTTGCAGCAAGGCAGACAAGCGTCTCAAATACGAGGTGAAGAACGTAACTGCTTGCAGTCAATCATAATACTAAGCTTGTTTATAAGTAGAAAAAGACCAATTGCTGTAAAGCAAAATTACTTCTCCAAGAAATCAATTAAGGCAAAGTTAAGATTACTTATCTACATAATTCATAATCATAACATTAAAGGTCAACTCGTATGCAATTTTAGTAGAAATATTAGGCTTATGTAAGATTATTAATCAACAGATTGTCTACTGTGTTATTGATCATTCACATTTTCTTTTATCAGGTGGTGGATCTCATCAACCAGGCTCAACTCTTTACAAAGGATAATCTGAAAATAGAAAATTTGAAGAAGGTTCAAGAATTAGTCATCTACAAAGAACCAGCCCTTCTGGATAACTTTTTGGATGTGAGTTACCCAGGCATTGTTTTTGTTTACATTTTACTAGATAATATAACCAAAGTAAGATCTTGAAAATGTTAATTTCTAATGCTTGGTAGGAAAGATCAATGTTATAAAAAAACAATGTTATAAATAGATAAGATATAAGAAAGAATTATTGCTAACATGACAATAAAAGCATGTGTTACTTGTAATTGAGAATATTTAGTAATTTAATTTTCTTATTTTTAAATCAGTTATTATGTTGGTTCTTGTCATTCTCTCTCTCTCTTTTATCCATTTGTTAACAGGAAGTTATTCAGTTTCAGCAAGACAGATCCACAGATGTCAGGAAGTTTGTTCTAGGTTTCATTGATGAAGCTTGGTAGGTGTTCATGGCCCACCCTCTCCTCCCACCCACCCCCCCCCCCTTACCATCCTTTCCCTTCACCTCTTATGTACTTCTTCCTATACAGTCTTCATTCCCATGTTACAACATTTATGGGATGAATTACCTAATTAAGTAAGTGCTTTATTCAACAGTCCATTGACTGCCAAGACCATAATAATGAATTTTTGTAAGAAGAGATTAATAAATAGAAGCAAAGTTTTCTGGCGTGTATGTATTATTTTTCAGATCATGTTTTCAGGTTGCAGATTAAACTAACAGCCTGCATAGTCTTTTTTGGTTACACATAAGTTTTCATATGAACTGTAATGTTGTGACATGTTATGAGGAAACCATTAATTAGTGTATCTTTTCTGCTTCGCAGTATTCATGATCCGCAATTGATTCCCAGTGTGGTACCTCACGTCAGCATGGTCGTAGGAAATCCATCGGAGCACGTAGCTGTCATCAAGAAAGCTATCCTCTGTACCTCTCAGCTGACAAGAACTGCCCTCAAGGTAATAGAAGGTTTGACCAAGTACCCTATGAACAACACATGTTGATACAGAAACCCTATTGCAATGGCTAAAGAATGTCCTAACCTATTGACACACTAGTAACCATCTCAGGCTAAACAATCCTTTCATTTAGCACTGTCTGAAGAGAAAAGTTCTTCTTGATGTGTGATTTAATTCGAGCTATCTTCAACCATTAGAAAAGTTGAAGAAAGAATCACCATGTGACAAGTTGTGAATGCCATTGACAAGAAACCAGGACTATTTCCTCTTCTCTTCCAAACAACAAACATCATCTTCTCAGTTCTCATTATGCATTCAATAATACACTGTTGTAATAATCTCATTGATTTTTACTTGGAGAAAAACAATTACCTGAGTTTGCAATGTCTAGTTTACTTGTTGACTTTTATGATGTCAGGTTGCGTCCATAATCAAATAGAGTTCTGTGTTACACTGTTATAGACTTACCCTAAACCTTTAACAAACTTGATAAATAATACGTTGTTGTTTATTCACACTTAGTGAATTCTGTAAGCTCTATTCTTGCATTTTACAGTTAATAAGTAACAAGATGGTTGTCCATGGGGAGGACACATTTGTATTGTTTTTATAGGCTTAATCAAGTTGTTATTAGACAGAAATTACCCTTATATCGCACACTTCATCCTCATCATGCATCTTGATAATACTTTGTAAATTTCGACAGTGGTTGGCTCCAATTAAGACAATTTCCGATGAGATGGAGGGCTGTTGGATGACTTTAGTGGACATGAGAGAGAGGATAAAGATTATGCTGGATTCAGAAAATGATGGGTGAGTATCTGCATCTGATGGTTCTATTATGAAAGCTGCTGCGAGGTATTGTTAGTTTATACCTAAATGGTTGAAGGTGAAGGCGTAGTGTAACGGTGTAACTGTCAGTCACACAACCGTTCGGTTCCCGATTCTAAACAAGATTGTCTTGACCTATTCAAAATTGTTGCTATTCAGTGATTTTGAGTTGAGTCTTATGTGGATTTGGTATTTCTGGTTTTTGAATTGGGAACTGGTGTTTAGTTCTGTTCTTTCAATGCTTTATAAAGCAATTTTGTTCACCATAGCTGCACTGCAGTGATGATGCTGAGGTACATCTTGGAGGGGGACATCGTGTGGCAGTTCCAGGAGCAGATGGTTGTGACAATGTCACACCTGCCTCTTAATTATCTGAACACTCATTGAACAGAAAAGTCTTTGAATAAGCCAGTTTTCTTATATTCCTTACCTGTGGGAAATACTAAACTAAAAGGAATGGTACCTAGTAGCAGCATTCAATTCTTAAAGTGAGTTTAATATAGCAACAGAATGCACTGGAGATTTATGGTCATTAAAAAATTCCAGGTAATTCTACTTGCTTTGGTCTGTATGAATAACAACAGATAACAAAGAACTTGTATTGTCTTCTCATAGATTATGTACCTTCCTATATTTTTTACTTTGCGACAGAATTCGTACTCACGCCATCAAATTTGCAGAATCACTGGTCATAGCCTTTTCAGAGAAGACGTTAGACTCAGAAGTCAGCAAAAGGAATGAGAATGACTTTTCGTTAGATCAGGTAAACAATTATATATGATATTCATATTTTATTTGGGTATTCATATGTGGATTAACATATCAAAAATTTTTTCTTAAAAAGCAAAAGAAAGGAAATTGTTTTCGAATAATATGTCACAAACTGAAAATTTTATTTTTATATAAAAATAATTCTTACAGCCATTCTTTAAAGTGGCCATTTCATATTGGGAATCTGTAAAAGATGTGTCATATGATGCTGAAAGTTGTTAATAGGTTTATGTTTTCCTTTTCCTTGAAGCCATAATTTGTAAGGAGAGGTTATACCACAAGAAAGAACATAGTTTGAAAAAGAGAAAAGTTTATGCCTTGAGTCAGTAGCCTCAACAAAGTCCTCTGCATCACAAAGTTATACAGCATCAAGCTAAAACCTTTCTACATGCTGTTTAACTCTGCATACTATGTGATGTCAAATGATTTCAATCGAAACAAGCCAGTATTCAACAGGGAAGATATCCCAACAGAACTAAATACATGGTTTTACAGTTAGAAGTATCTTGGTATTTTGGTAAAGGCCTTGTGTGTCTGCCCTGGAGTGTCTGCCCTCACAACCTCTAGGTTCCTGGTTCAAAACCATACCGGAAACCAGATTCTCTTGACCTTTTCAAAATAGCTGCTCTGCAGTGTCATTTGAGTGTTCCATGGATATGGTGTTATTTCGGATTTTCTACTTGTAAAATGTGGTGTTGAAACTTCATTCACTATAGCTGCAGTACTGTGATGATGAGTGGGTGGGGGGAAGGGGAGGGGGTGTCTTCACCTCCCTCAATATTTGAAAGCGGTCAGGTGATGAGAAAGGTGTCCGGTGCTAAGAAAGGTATAAGTTGCTGAGAAAGGTGTCCGGTGCTAAGAAAGCTGTCAGGTGCTGAAAAAGGTGTAAGTTGCTGAGAAAGTTGTCAGGTGCTGAGGTACACTCTTGTCCGGTGGACAGAGACCTTACAGCACATAATGGATGCCACACCTACATGTTTGCCTTTGTAATTCTATGAACACTTATGAGCTGTTGTCTTCCTAGCCCTCCCTTTGGATTCTCTTAAAAGTAATTTTGGAAACTGAAAGTCCAACAAGATTCAGAATCCTCTGTAATTGTTTTATTCATAATAAACAGCCACTTTCCTTGTTAATATTCCAGTTATCCCCTAATATGTATGTATGTATGTATGTATGTATGTATAACCTCCTGCAAGCAGGAACCTGCGAAGAAGCCTCATTGGCTTATCAAAGCCGCAAGCTGACCGAAGTCAGTCTCTTTCATTCATATTTAACGTCCATGATTATGAATTGCCAATTGTCAACAACTCTGTAACTGGACGACATACATTAATCTTGGAGTGACTCTAACCGGGGACCAAACAGGGAAGCAGGAACCTCGAACCGGGTCCAGAGAGCTCAAACTGGGGATATTAAAATAAAAATAAAAATCATACATTACATAACACAATTTTTCAGCTAATGCTAACCAAAGACCTGTTGTTGTAATAATTGTGTATTTTTTGTACTTTTTTTAAGGTGAGCGACGACCACCCATTGATCAAGAAAGGTGAAGTGCAATCCGAGAGCAAAGTACTGTGTGAAGCTCTGAGGAGCCTCCTTATTACACCTAGTATAACAAGGTGAGAAAAAACTACAATAATAATGATATTAATAATTTTAACAAATTTATAAATAAATATAAATAAAAAAAATATATAAATAAAAAAAAAATATTTAAAAAAATATTTATAAATAAAAATAAATAAATATAATAAATAATATTAATAAAAATAATAATGGATAAGATGAATTATTTTATGAGCCATGAGCTTGAATGCACAAAGAAATTCCCTCGCATCATGGACGAGAATTAAAATGATTAAAGTTAGTTATAGTCGGCCCTCTAACTTTTATACCTACACAGGTTTGTTGCAATAGATATACAGTTTATTATTTCTCTCAATATATAATGAACACATCAGGGTGTCATTCAGCTGCAAGAATTACAAAAAACACAACAACATATGCAACAATATAGATATATATATATTTTATTCAAGCTGCGTCCATTTTATTTTTCGTATTCATATTTTAAGGGGTTTTGTCATTTTGTTACTTAAATTTACTTAAAACTCACCTTTTTTCTTTTTAAGAATATCACTGTTAATCTATATTATTTTTAAAATTATTCCTTTGTTTATATATATATATTTTTTTTAGATTAATATTTAAGCTGTGTCAATTTTCTTCTTCATATTCATATTTTAAGGGTTTTTTCATTTTGTTGTCATTGTAAAGCGCTACTGAACATGCTTAAGCATGAAAAGAGCTCTATATAAATTTGGTAAATAATAATAATAACAACAATGATGGTATGAAGTGTGAGAACATATTCTTTATTCCTTTAACAGACATTTGGTGACGTACTTAAAAATAAATCGAAGCAAATGTAGTCGAGAGGTCTCATTAGTTTGCTGTTGTTATAAATTCATAGCATGGGCAAATGAAATCCCAAACGAAGGTTTATTTCCTCCATTTTACACAAAATAAGATCTTTGATGTATTATGATCTTCATTATGCTTGTATATTAAATTACATCTTTGAAAAATGCAAGCAACTGTCTCCTCTCTGGGAATTTGCAATTAGACCCTTTAGTCCTCTGTGATGTTCGTCAGCTGAAAACATTTCCCACCAGATTCAACACTTGCTATATTTTTAGTCTCAGTAATCTATCTTGAGTGCTACCATTGTGTGTGTGTGTGTGTGTGTCGAACATCTGTCGGTCAGTCTGCTCTGCTGTTAATGTTCAATGCCTTCCTTTTTCCATTTCCTGTTTGTCAGTGTTAACCTGATGGCCTGTCTTGGATCGTTGTCCAACATAGCTCGACAGAGACCGGGATATATGCCAAAGGTGATACAATCATTTGAGACCCTCCATGGTGAGTATCGAACCTGAATTCAAGTAGCAAGCAAACCAAGAATTTGTGTTTCCTTTGTCATTTATTTATAGGAAAGATGTTCCAACCTCCTCCCCCCCCCACCTCCATAAAAGAAAAGAAAATGTGGTAAAACAAAGATCAAACTGTTCTTATCTTTCATCATTTCAATTCCAGTCAATCTACCTCCTACTCTTGCCAAATCTCAAGTCAGCAGTGTCAGGAAGCATATGAAGGTGAGTCAAGAAATTTGATTCGTGTATGAAATGAGTTCTCAAACAGTTTGTTTTCACTACCAACCTAAATATATTTTATGCGTAACAATCTTGTGTATGGAGAGTTGTGGCTGTTCACAAAGGCAAAAGCAAGTGTACCCTACCTGCTATGTAACCATTTCTTTTAACTATTGACTTTTAATTACAAACTACAATCAATGACTTGAGCGAGTTTGTGTCAGACTATCATATCATTACATAACAGTATGTTTGCATTCTCTTGCCCAACAGATGCAGTTACTGATCCTCTTGAAACATCCCGGGGCCTTGGAAGTTTTATCCAATGTCTCTACTCTCTTAGCTGACCTTGGAACTCCCGACGCTGAGGTTTGTGTTATAAACGTTAAAAATTTTCTCTGGAAGGAAAACAATTTTCAATATCAATACCAGCCAGTACCAATCAATACCTGTCAATACTTCAGGAACCAGATCCCATTTGAATGAAATTGTTCCTTTAGATCATAAAATCTAGAAGAAACCTTAGTTACATGTGGTAAACCTCTGATGGGTTCTTTCTTAAAACATGACGGTTGTTACAAACGCCGACAGAGATTGAACGGTAAAGCACACTTTGATTTGAGTATAAATGAATTAAAAAATCAATTGGCCATTCGTACAGTACTCCCATCTTGAGTTCTCAGGCAATGGACCAAGTTTGCAGGGTTTGATTAAAGGATAAAGCCCATTTGAGTTCAGAAGAGGTCAAAACTTGGAAAGAGAACTTGTAAACTTTGTATCTAAAGAGGGGGGAATGGTGACAAATGTCACGTTCGACGTACAACTTTTGCATAGTGATTACAAGACCCATAATATTTTTATGGTGTCAAAGGTCAGCAGAAGTCAAAATATGGATATCTTGTTAAGCTTTCAATCTCAGAACACCTAAGTTTGTATTACCATAGAGCGAGCATTGATTTGATGCAACTAGTCAATAGTTAGCTTATTAAGCTGATAAAACTGCAGAGTTAGACTCTGACAAAGATTCTGCTAGATCACATGGTTAGGCCCTCTAACTTTAACACTTTAACATTTACCCACACAGACTTTTTGCAGTAGATAAGCAGTTTAGCTAACAGTTCTTTTCTCTCTTTGAAACTGCATTGTTATGAAATATTAATAGCCAAGTAAGAGACAAAATTCAAAGACTCCAAAACTGCTCTACAAATTTTGAACGTTAAATTATTCCCCGTAATGTCATTTGAAAATCCTGATTTAGGTGGTGGATTGTCAAGTCTATTGCAACGGTGTCATTAACACTTCCTTAAATCAAAGTCTTTGTAAACCTCTACAAACAGATTAAAAAGCATCTACCGAAGGCAGCAGAGAACTTGAAAAGATCTCGACCAGATGACGAGGATAAGAACGACAGAGGAAAGAAGAAACAGAAGAAGGTCAGTCTTGTTTTGTTGATGAAAGTTGAATTGTTGAGATCATGAATCATAGAATGCTGCTGATATGAAGTTAGCTATATTCTGGAGATTTTGTTTAAAATTAGCATCTCATTGTATATTCAAGTGATTCTAGTTTTGAAATTTAAATGGACAAAAAAGGCTAACCTTTCACTGTACTAATAATGTTGACAGAAGCAATCATTGCAGATTTGCAAGGAAGAAGTTGTGATAAACAAAAAAGTTCAGTCACAGTATTGTTCTTTTCAGTGCAGTAAAAATATTGCAAAATAGTGACAAAAGCCAAAAATATCTTAAAAGTCTTTTAAAGTTGATGTTGTTATGAGGAAGTTCAAAGAAATTATAGTGAGAAGAAAAGTAGTAGCAATATTGAGAGATAATATCGACGATGTGACCACGGTGAATTAATCACGCAGGAGAAACAACTTCTGCCGGAGGAGGATGACGAAGGCGCAGATAACAAAGCGGATAAGTCGACCAGCGTCAAGAGAACCGTGAAAACGACGGCAGTAGATTTACTGGCAGAGGAACTGAGGCCGCTGCTAGAGAATGGAGAAAATGTAGCCAACCTGGTACTCATTAGTATGGTATGTATAACAGTGTTTGGACTGTACCATTGGAATGAGGGGGATGAGAATCTGGGAGGAAGGGGAAGGATTGGGATAATACATAAAGAGTTTATTAATGCTTGCTTTTTTTGGGGTTGATTTAGTTTCTCAGTTCTATATCAGACATTCAGTTTTTCTGTATTCATTATGTGCCTCTGGTACGCCACGCCATTTTCATTCCCTATACTTCAACCCTATATGTGAGATATCAGACATTCCATCTGTCTCTATTTAAATATCTGTCACTAGTTCTCCTCCAGTAACAATCTCTCTCTCTCTCCTTCTCAACCCTACGTTGATACATCAACATTCATGTCACTGTTTCTGCTGCCTACCTGCCTCTTCTACCACTCCAACATTTTACATTGCCCCATCTCAACCGCTTTTGGAAATCATCGATGTTTTGTTCTTCCTCCAGGTTTCTCTACCGGATATGATGCCCCCTCAGTTCCAGTCAGCTTACACACCCATAGCAGCTGCGGGGACAGACAGCCAAGTAAAGCATCTGGCTCGGATGATGGCCAATCAGTTTTCAGCTGTGGGAATCAAACCAAAGAATGAAGAGGTACGTTGACTTTTGTCGAGATTGTTACAGGAAGAAAAGCATGTTAAAGGATTGATACATCCTTGCATTGACAGTAATTCTAACAAATTCTTTGATAAAATGTTTGGGAATGTGAACCTAGCATGATCAACCTCTTCTGTGGACGGATGGATGGATGGGTGGACAGAAGGGCAGAAGTTAAGAACAAATACAAAATGAAGAAAAGGTCACGTAGTTTCTTAAATGAACATAAGGAAAAAACTAAGTGGTGCCCCGGTCATCTGCATGCATTATTGGTTCCTTTCCTTACCCTACCTCAGTACCTTTCCTATCCTGACCCAACCTCAGTACCTTCCCATTCCTTACCATACCTTTGGGAAGGTACTAAGATAGGGTAAGGAAAGGAAAGGTACTGAGGTAGGATAAGGAAAGGGAAGGTACTGAGGTAGGGTAAGGAAAGGGAAGGTACTGAGGTAGGGTAAGGAAAGGGAAGGTACTGACCTACCTCAGTATCTTCCCTTTCCATACCTCTGCCTCCTTTCACTTTGCTGTTACCTTCCTAAACAAAGACAAAGCAAGACAATGTGTTTGTTCTGTCATTGGCTTACCAAGCACTAAATGTGATAAATTTGAGAAGACTCTACCTTCTGAAGTATTATATTGTGCAGTGTTCATCGTTATGTCTAAACATGGACTTGTAATCAACCTCAAATATTTTCCCTCCTCCCCCCACCTCACCCCCACTTCCCCAACAAACAACAAAATTTCAACCAAAGTTATTTTTTGATTCCCAGGCCCTGAAGGTGCTAGAGCAGGAGGAGGAAGAAGAGAAAGCAGTCCCTGCTGCTCCTGTGGAACCTGAGAGTAGCACCGTCAAAGGAGGGATACCAGTGGTAGGAGGTGAGTAACATTCCATCTCTTTTTTTGATTCCTTGCAGAAGGCTCAAGGAATCTATGCGATGGTGATTGCGTGTGTGTGTGTCTGTGACGCCCTTGGCTCGTAAACACGATAACTCAACAATGGCAAGTTGGATTGAAGTCATACTTGGTACATAGATGCGCCATACTGAGTAGAAGAACTCTATTGATTTTGGGTTTTTAGGTCCACAGGCAGTGAAAGAACCTTGCTGATCAATTTAATCAACAATGAAGAAAGCTTGGGATTATAATATCAATTGGCAAGGAATCACAATAAGCCCACTGGCTTTCTGGTTTGCTAAATTATATCATTTCTAAGTTGAAGTAATACAAAACAGTTTGTCCTCAGTATGCAACTATGACATCACACCTGTTTGCTTCAAGTTGACTGATGGTATACACTGTGACAATTTCAAATATCAATATCTCAAGATCCTATGTAGAGATTGCTTTTAAAGCTCCATTAACAAATAAAGTATGTTTAGATATTGAAGTCACCTTCGGGACAGCTTTGCCAATACTGTGTTTCACATTACAAAAGTTGTAAGGTCTAGGGAACGTTATTATTCCAATTCTGTTCACATCTGGACGTGCAGAAAATAATCCAGGTCTTACAATTGCAGTAAGTTTGTTTAGTTAATTATCTGTGTATCTTTGTCAGTTAAATTTGGAAAATGTCGTCTGTTTTGCTATTTTTGCCAAAGAGGCTGTCCTTGTTTGTATAAGTAATAACTTTTGAACAGAATTTGTGAAAGCGGTTTGTTCAAATTAACAATCACATGCAGTAATAATGACAAACATATACACAAATGAGTGAATATTAAAATACTTGCCCTATCACCAGCAGGCCATGCTATATTAATCATGTAACTGGTGTCAGCGAATCAGATTGGATAAACCAAGAATAAGTTGACATCCAGTTCGCAATAGGGAATTTTTAATAGTAGTTAGAACCAGGGACAATGTTGTTGGAGCGCTCCATCTCAGCAAGACTGGTTATTCCCATGACTATTGGGTATTTAAAAAAAATCAATATCTTGTCCAATAAAATTGAAATCATTTCTGTTTATTGATCAATCTTTGCAGGCCAACAAGCATCAGAAGTATCGACCACCAGAAAGCCCTTGCGCCAGACACCAGTTATCATACCTACAGGACCGAGAAGAATCACAAAATTCAAGCTCACGGACGTAACTTTACCTTTAGAAACTCCTGTCAGTGATGCGGCATTCTTGTCGTGTATCAACAGGATCATCAAGTCTAAAAGTAAGTCAAACCTGAGATTTTATTGTGTCACCAAGTTAACCCTTTGAACAGACAATCTTTTTGATAAAGAATTTTCAGACTGACATTACACAAGACTTATTTATATAACCATAGGTAGCTAATAAAGGACAACCTCAGTATAAAGTATTTACATTTCTCTAGACTGGCGAACCATACATAATTTGTAGAGGAGAGGAAACGTTAAAATGTAGTATTCAAATTTTTTGTTATTCGGTTTTCAGAATATGCTCAGAGTGGAGGAGCCGCTGCCAAGAGAATCAAAATATTGTCCGGTCTGGCTTCACAGTTTGGAGGAAACAGCGTCCAAGGTATGTGAGAAATGGAGATATATTTGGAGAAAAGATGATTTAGTGTCGGGGGGGGGGTGGGTGGAGGCAGGGGTGGGTGATGAGATGTTTGGTTGGGTGTGAGAGAGGGAAGATAGAGGAGATGGAGTCAAGGAGATGGATCAAACGTTACTCAACTGTTGTATGGTTTGCCTCTGTGTTTTTCTGCAAGGGGCTAGATTCCTTTACTATATTTTCCTGAAATTGTCCTACTGAATAGTTTGGTTCATTTGCAGAAAAAAAAGAAGATTATTTGTGCCAATTTACTGTATATATATCTTTAGTCGCCTTAACTTTGAGTATGTAAACCAGTGGAAGGTTCTTTGCCTTCGTAATTAGTGTAAGGTAGTATTAAATGTATTTTTCATGTTTTCTGTGTATGTTTGTGTGTGTACGTTTGTGTGTATGTTTTTTGGTATGAAGCCTTCTGTACTACCTTATATCATTAAGCGGGACGATTGATTGGTGACCATACCACTGTATGGGAACTCAATGGCTTCCTTTTAAAGTTAGTTGAACATACATGCATGATGATTTTTCAACAGTTTAACTGATTAAAGGATCAGTATGTCTGTTTGTATGGATCTGTTATGAATATTTCAATACAAGAGGTCATATTTAATGCTTTTTCCACTCCTTTTGGCCATATGCGTAAACCGTCACAACTTCAAAAATACAAAACCTAGGCTTATCCAAAAGTGGGAAATGTGTCACTACTGTGGATGAGAAGGTCATCCCACCCACCAACCCACTTAACACTGTGACGACAATTTCTGTGTGTTTTCTGCCCCTGCAGCTTTGATGCAGTATCTAATGGAGGATCTCCGTGGCAACATAGATTTAGCCGTATCGTGGCTTTACCAGGAGTACAGTAAGAGTCAAGGTTACATGCTACAGATTCAAGATATGGAGGAGAACTGTTACAACGATCTACTGTGTTCATTTCTCGGTAGTCTGCAGAAGAGAGCGGATCAAAGAGATGGGTAAGTGCTGTCAAGGGCCTATTTATGGGTTGGGTTGTTGGTATAGTAGTAGTGAACCATCGGGATATAATTATGGCAAAGCCTGTCAACTTTTTTCCAGAATAATTATTTTTTTGGTGGTGGTGGAGTATTCAAAGGCAGGCAGCCCGCTTCACAGTAGGAGACTACCAGAGAACATCTAGCGTGACTACTATGCTTGAGACTCTGAATTGGGACACACTTGAACACCGCAGACTCCTTGCCCAGGCAACAATGTTTTACAAAATAATAAATGGCATAGTCAACATCTCCATCCCCCAGCGTTTTAAAAGAAACTCAAGGCCAGCCAGAGGATCTCACCACCTCTGTTACAAACAAGTCATCACCAATCTCAATTCCTACAAATATTCATTTTATCCCCGTGTTATCCCACTTTGGAACATACTACCATCAGAAGCAGTCTCAGCGCCATCATATCAGGCCTTCAGCTCGGCAGCTCTACCAGCCATTAGATGTCTGCCACCTGCTTCTTCCAGTTATGGGTGGTAATCCATCCCAGGCCAATCTTTAACAGCTCATTTTGTTTTCTTTATTGATCACTGTTTTTGTATATACTTGCACTTGGACCGTACTGCACCGTTACACATCCGGGAAAGCAAGTTTGCTTGTGAGGATGTTCATTAATCAAGAATCAAGAGGGGAGAGGGTGGGAGAAGGAGGAGAAACAATAAATATGAGACTGTTCATTAACAGTAAGCTCTATATGTAAATGCAGCATACTTAAAACAATATTTGGATAATTTTTTTCATAAATGGTCCTCTGTCCAACCCCCTGAGAGCCAATTTGATAATATTCATATTTTTAGAATCTTTCTATAGCCATGGACGCTCATACAGTATCAAATTAATAGAAAACATCTGTGATGTTTTCCTCTCAAGCCGGGCCAAAACCGCATACAATTTATCCTCATCTTTTCTGTTTTTTTTTTTTCATAGCCTCTTCTACCGGCTGGTTATGGAGTCACCTGTTCATACTCCAGAATCCATCAAAGTCATTCGATCATTTTGTGAGGATGAAGTGAGTATGAATCAGAAGTTCATGTGTGTTCTGTATACATTGCTATGCTATGTAGGTCAAATAAAAGTTACCAGATGAGTTTGAAAAGCAGGGCCAATGGAGTTACCTGCTGAGGTCCTTCATCCATCCTCTTATTGAAAGTTATTGGTGACCTTGCCAAAATGCTAGAAATTCCAAAATTGGTCACCAACAGTGACACTTCTATACTTCCTTTTCTGTCGTTCTCAGAGCAGGCTTACTCATTATGACTCTTAATTTTCTTAGTTTTACCCTTCCTCAATGTGTGGAAATAATTGGAGGATATTGAACCCTGCAGTACAGCATTTTCATAAATTTTCTAGCTATATTCTAGCTATAGCCACAAGCTCCAGTTTGAAGAAAGTGCAAATGATTTCTTTAGGGGAATTTGTTATACTTCAACCAAAACTAAAGATAATGTTTAAGAGTAAATTTTTGCTATGGCTTGCTGGGACAGATTTACAATAAATTAGAGACATTTTGCTATTGAAAGTCGTTAAAATCAACTGTTGACAATTCATTTTTGAAAATTGTAAAACTATTTGTAATAGTCTTAGCCTTCCCTTACCAGACCCATCTTCTAGTTGTATTCAAGGTACTGATCAATTATGACAAAGATTGACCCATTTCTGATAGCCGGGCTCATCTTACGTTTTATTACGAGCGACTTCTATTCCTGATAATCTGGCTGATTAAAAGGCAATATTACTCTTGGAAATTTCAAGAAGAATTATCATTTTGTATTTTGTGTATTACATGTTTGACCTTTGCATGTTCTCACCATTCCCAGGTTCATTTCTATGCTGGAATGCACGCATTGAGAGAGCTGATACTAAAGCGGCCATCCATGATCATACGATACCTCCAGGAGCTGTTGGAGCTCACGTACCATGAGAGGACCGAGGTCCGGTCCCAAGCTATTCAGTACGTCAAGAGACTTTACGAGAGAGAAGACCTCAAGGAAGTCATACAGGTGAGAAAAGTTTGATTGTTTGAAAGGAATAGAAGCTATTTCTGGATTACCTGTGTTGATTGATCAAATTTGGAAGATGCACATCTTTCTAAACCAATAGCATGCTTTGTTCTGCTGGTGATTTGTATAAGCAAATCATCAACAGAAAGACACAAATAGATTAAATAATTTGACAAAACGACGAATTTGTGCCTTAGGTATAAATCTTCATTTTAATCTCTGTAAAGAATGAAGTGTCAAACCTTGGGAAGGAAAAAATTGTTAGAAGGTTAGTAAGAAAAGATATTGAGAGTTGACTTATGCTTTCCAGTAATGAAACATGGAGTGAAATAATCTGAAAGTTACTTGAGCAAATATTCTTGACGATGATATGATTCAAATCTTATACTTTCCATTTGATTGGGTGACAGTTCTCTATGGAGACTGAAAGATTTCACCTTATGGGGCATCATTTGCTGTTTGAATGTACATTTTGAAATGACCTTTGACATAGTACGTTATTACATATATTCAGGGAGTTCACGGAATGACTTACTTAAAAGCAAATACAATCTTCCATTCCCAATGTTATCATTTGTCTTTAATCATCGCTTTTTATTTATTTATTTTTTTCATCAGGATTTTGCTAAGCAGAGTCTCGGTTACCTGTTGAATGAGAAGCCTCCATTGGCCGTTATTCAGCAGCTGAGTTTGGACCTCAAGGCCAAAGCTGCTCAGGAAGGATGGTTTGAAGACTTAATCAAACTCTGTCTCTATCTCTTCCTGGCACTCCTCCCTGTCAATCATAAACTTATTCATGAGTGAGTCACCACAATGTGGAATACATTTTCATGATTTTTTAACATAAAAGTTTATTTTCATATCGCCATGTTCTAATGCTACTGTGACATAGTTCTCTGTGGATTCCAAGTTTATTAATTAGTGGACAAGATATAATCTTTCTTCTTTGGACAGTTGTAGCATTTCTGCCTGTCATAAGAAACTTATAACAGGTGGTTTGACTAAGTTGACCAAACTGTAACTCAAGAAATCAGCAGGATTCATTTCACTCTAGTTGGTATGGTCTTTTGTTTCATAGTGACCCAACAGGTTTATAACAATGCAATCATTAGTAGCCATGATTTAGTGTAAATGTCATCATAACATCCAGCGCCAACAGAGGAAGGGATTTACATTCAAAGTTGAGTTTGTGAGGGGGGGGGGGCAAGGGGGGAGGGCGAGGAGGGAGGCTGAGGGTGAACTATTTATGTATTTAAAACAGTTAAGTGCAAGTGAGTTTGAAACAAATTCACAACAAGTGGTATGTGAATGGTTCTTCAAAATATTTGATTTCAAATTCTCAATATGCTTTAAATTATATTTGCCATAAATGATTCTTCTCAGCCAACAGATCTTGTATTTCATTTTTGAGTCCTGCAACTTAATATGTGTACGCTGCATATCGTTGTATATATGGTCATACCTATTTAATGTTTTGTATTTTCTGTATGTTTGCATGTGCATTGCACTATATGTATATTTTGTGTGTAATAATTTTGTTTCTTTGACAATCAGGCTTGGAGTTGTCTATGTCGGTGCTCCTGCTACATCCAAGAGAACCGTACTCAGGGTCTTGGAAACCCCAGTAAGTACTTTTGATCACCTTCTGTATTCAATTTTCTTTTTTTAACAGTTTTTAAGTTTTCCGATACTTGTTCATGTCACATTATGTGTTAACTTCTTTCAGTAGTATCACAATTAATTAATCAACAAGGATATCAAATGATGAAGTAATTTTGTTGGTCATTGTTTTTGTACAGACCAGCCAAGCAGGTAAGAGTTTAACAAGACCATTTTTTATTTTACAATCCATAGTCATGTGGAAGTTAAGTCATGTTACAAATCCTATTTTGACCATTTCTCTGCAGGTTAGGGGGATGGGAATGGACTCCCCTGAACTCCTTCTTCTGGTGGAGAACTGTCCGAAAGGAGCCGAGACCTTGGTCACCAGAATGTTGCACATACTCACAGATAAAGGTAACATTGGGTTTTCCAGTCTTTGTTCTACCCTGAGATTTTCAAATTTAAGTTTGTAAGTTTTCAAAGCATTTTTATTGTTAGATGTGTTTTTAAAAGTTGAGATTAAAAATCCTGAGATTTTCAAATTTTAGTCCTAAGTTTCCAAAGCATTTTTATTGTTAG
>JAIPMN010044529.1:0-15399 GCA_020650975.1 Apostichopus californicus | reverse complement strand
ATATATTATAATCAAATATTATTTTCCGACATCATTTTAACGAGCATTTTATGAACACCTGCGAGATATACCATTGTACTTTATTCAAAACTGGTGAATTTTTGTGCATTATTTTAAGCGGGGTTCAGAACGTCTGGTCGTAAACCGTACCGTACACGTGAATGGTTTCATCTTCTTCCGATTTATATTTAGCAATAACTGCATATGGGATCAATATTGATGACATTTAAAACAGAAATATGAAACAAGTCCGTCATCTTATGAGGTAATAAATTAAATAAAAGAAGCTATTTTAAATTGAGTTAGTTCTCTGCACTCGATCAAATGATCAATATTTAAGAGGTTTACATGCAAATGACCAGAAAACTGGCCTGCAGAGATCTATATATCTTGTTAACGTGGTCATCCTTTCAGAAATGGGATTAAAAAGAATAAGTCGAGAACACATATATCAAGAGGCCACAAGTGTCTGCTGAAGACTATTTGTTGTAAAATAGCATTGACCGAAACTATTTCTTCCAAAAATTTACAAAAAGCAGGATGACACTTAGATGACGTTACTCGTCTTTTTTCCTTCTTTTTTGGACAATTTTAAGATGTTATTCTTGAAAAATTAATCATGTGGCTATGAGGTATTTTTATCCCTTACCATTTCTGCTAGAAGTTTCCTACATTTCTTGAACGAAAGGCTCACAGCATAAACCTGCAGAGGAGTAACTACATACCATTCTTGGGTGGGGGGAGGGGTGGGGGAGCTTCCTAAGCCAAAAATCTGGGGGGAGGCAGAGCAGACAGAATATGATAAAAGTTCATAGTGTACGGTGCGTAAATATATAACGTTTATATGAGTTACATCTTAGACAGTCAGAAATTCTTCAACATTGTTTAAAGAGTTGCAAAATATGACTCGATTCTTGCGTCTAATCACAATTCATTTCACCACAATTTCTCAAAGGAGAGGGGCCACCCACCTCCTTCAACCCCTCCCCTGGACGACTTAACATCTTACCCCCACCCACCCCTTTGTTGCCTCCACGCTCAGTATAAAATAAGTGTTTGCGTCCCTGTGAACCTGTATAATATCTGTCACAGCGTTCTGCCGGGGAACGCACTAAGATAGGATTATGAGAATTTGACAGAAATCATTTAGAGTAAGTAACGTGAACATGTTTTTTTAAAGGTTCATTACTTGCGCCCTCTAATAACCCCAATGAATACTTATCTCGAGCTAACACGCCCCGAGCCTAGCCGTTTTAGAAAAGAACAAAACAGAATAATCGACCAAATCAATCAATTAATTATCCTCGCAGGAACACTTCACATACTATCAAGAAAGACATCCATACATTAAATAATTATGAATATTAATTTGGAATGGATGCCTTCAATAGCACAGTTTTTTTTATTTCATGAGATGTGCGGTTTCGATTTCGAACGATAATAATATACAATAAACGTATAATGATAATAAGCAGTGTATGTATCACGCCAAGAAAGTGATCTAATTATGTTCTAAAATATAGAGGTGAAGTTAGAATCATTTTAACGGTATAGAATGTTGGACAAATTACATTCTTGCATTATGGGAAAATTCTCAACAGTGAAGCAGAATGTTAGTCGGAATGTACCAGTGTAGCTGAATAGTTTAATCTACAGTAACCTATGTTGTATTGCTGCCGCGCAATATCAGTTGTCTCTAAATGCAACCAAGCTTAACTATAACGTATAGCTGTTTACATTGTTACTGTTTAATGTTTCCTTTCAAACACTGGTATTATTGCTCCATAACTTCGCAGCTCAAAATCAAAGTATTGTCTTTAATAGTCTCAGGAAGACAATTTGCCTTTGTCTTAAGATATTAATCGATTCCAAAAACAAACAGAAAGAAAGTCAACAACACCTTTGGGATATAACACACTCTCTTTGCTCTGTTAAGCTAGACCGAGCTTATTTTGGATAAGAAATTGTAGGCGAACACTCTTTTTGTCGCCTAATGTCACGGAGCTGTCAAATAGATAGAGCACTCGCAAGGCATAACGCTTTACCCTCTTACCGTAAAATGTTGGCTATTCGTAAATATGCGTGCATTTGGTTGTATACTTAATTGAGTAGCCTAATAAAACAACACGATGTCATGGTCCTGGCGCATCTTGAGCAAACACGCAGTGTGAACGGAAGTAACATACCATGAGTGTGATGCGGTGTATATACTTTTAACCAAATTATTTTGGGGATCATGTAAGGTATACATCTTATCCCAAGGTTGCAAGGGTGTGTATAAGTAAGGTTAATTTTTACAGGATTTTATGGATTATGCGTCTTGTATTCAATTTTTTTTAATTTATAAAGGGGCACAAAGTTATGGTGATGTGTATACCCCCGTCGTGTGACTTTTCTCGCCTCAGCTAAACAAAGGTCGTAAGATCTATACCACACTGTGTGGTATTTCCCTTGTGACTCAAACTCTAAATTGACTGCATAAAATAGGAGAAGTCCCCAACACTCATTCTTTAAGATACAGTTGACATGAAACTGTGGAATGGATCCCAGTAGGTGGCATCTGTATCTATTTACGACTGTTCCTGCAGAACTGATTTGACACGTCAATAATTCATCGATGTAATGAGAAACCTGTCGTGAATATTGTTTAAAAAGAGGAACGATTTTGAAACTGCTAAAAAAGAGGACAATTAAGCGAAAACCAGAGAAAATGCCTCATATATTATATGTCTTATATATATTTATATATAAATTAAGTAATAATATTTGAACATTGTCAGCGTAATTTTGATTTGTCAAATGATAATGTTTCTAAAGATTTGTAGCCAGCCATAAGACCCCAAAAATGTAAAATTTCTTGAACGTTTGTCAATATACTGCGGAATGCAAAATTATGTTGTGACAAACTTCCAATTTCTTTGAACAATTTTGATAATTTGTTCCATGAAATCTGGTTATATATATATATATATTTACGGTATATATATTTCTTATTTTCCAAGAACAAAACATTTTGCACAAATGTCGAGAAATGATAATGAAACTTGCCAGAAAAGGGAAGTAGAAACCAGGTCTCTCCATGAGTGCGAAATATTTTATCCAAACAAACAAAAAATGAAAAGAAAAACAAGGAAGCAAGGTATTAAACTTACAGATTTACTCAATTTCGAATAATATACTAAAACTACAGTTTAGCATAGACACTAGCATAGAACGCAATTATGGCTTCACCATTAGCTAGAGTAAAAGAGGCACACATTCACATTTCTCTATTATTCATGAGACTATATGCAATTTCTCAATTCAAATTCAAAACAAATTTCTCCTGCAGATGGCTTTTTAGAGGCCCAATAATTTTCTTAAAATCAGGGGAATAACAATTATTGGTAAACGGGGAATTTTCCCTTTTGCTATTGCAACAAAAAAACGCTTTACCATCTGTCATGTATAAAACTTTCGCTGCTGTAATGTTAATGTGAGTGCTGTTGTGAGTTATCCTGACAGAAACGGCCGAAAAAAATATAGTAGGTTGGGAAGAAAACACTCAATATTTAATGAAATAATAAATATGATTTTGTATAGCGTTTTTATCCAGGTGGAAACTGCTCAGAAGCGCTGTAGGAGCAAGGTACACAGTATACATTTCCATGTTCACGATTTTGACATAAATTCAAATGCTTTAGGCTCTTTAAGCGAAGTAATCACCATGAAACTAAGAAATCGGGTGATTGTGCAGTGGGGAAGCACATCAATCGAGTTCTTAAAGCACGCAGACATATTTGGGTTGTGTTGAAACGCTAAACGTAGCAGCGTCGACTGAACAAGTTTGGACAGAAAACTGTAAGATTTGACATTTAATTATGTTCTTGTCTTCACATTTTTCCAGGTCAACTTTTCTATCGTAAAAGGAACTTTCGCTGCAGTAATACTCAAACGAACATTCAAGTCGAGGGGACGGTTCACGTCAGGGCGCTTCCAAATGACTTTTTCTTTACAAGATATCATATATAAGAAAATTCTGAAAATGACATATAGTTCATATACCCACAAAACTAATGAGTGACGTACAAGTGATTACTTTGGGTGTGGAATGCTTGTAAAGCTGAAACGGCTGCTTAAGATGTAGGCTGGTTATAAGCCCGTTGCAGCAATCGAGGTAACGATCTGATACGTAATCAATAACCATTTGTCTATTTTCTTGTTCCATTTTAGGTGAATTTACTATCGTAACAATTCTGTTTAGTGACATCGTCTCATTTACAAATATCTGTGCTGAATGTCGTCCGATAGATATCGTCAACATGCTAAACGCCCTCTATGTAAGATTCGACAAGCTGACGTCAGTGCATGACGTATACAAGGTATGTACATGTGGAGAACATAAAAAATGATAAATAAAAGATGATTTACTCTTTGGAATACTTATGAGAGCGTTCACCTTTTCGTATGTAACAATATCAAACATGCCAATTATGCTAAACGCCCTCTATTTAAGATTCGACAAGCTGACGTCAGTTCATGACGTTAACAAGGTATGTACATGTGGAAATCCTTAAAAAATGATAAATAAAAGATGACTCATTCTTTGGACGCCCCTATGAGAGGTTAATCTTTCCTCTGTTACAATACCAAACATGTCAATATGCTAAACGCCCTCTACTTACGAACTGAGAAGCTGACGTCAGTCTATGGCGTACACAAGGTATGTACATATGTGCAACATGAAAAATGATAAATAAAATATGATTCAATCTTTGGAATACCCTGTTAGAGCTTCGCCTTTCTTATGTAACAATAACAAGCAAGTATGATTTAATAACGAATTTAACAGTGATACTGTTGTGATATGTAGCGTAAAAATAACATATATGCAGTTCAACTTTCATTATCTATTTGCTTTCAGGTGGAGACGATTGGTGATGCTTACATGGTTGTTGGAGGAATCCCGATACCTGTACCCTCCCACGCGGATAGAATAGCTAATATGGCCCTGGGGATGACCGTGGCCTGTCAGGAGGTCATGTCACCTGTCACCAGAGAACCTATCAAGGTACGTCGCATCGGTTGTGTCGTAGGAACCATCAGCTCGTACGTTGATAAACACCGAACATTTACAGTAAAACAGCAAAGTCTAGGCTAAACGGGATTTGAACAAAGCCCTGCTCTCTATAGCAACTGCAGACTTAAGTTGGTAGCCATGTCTTTGCCGGGGGTGCCAGTCGGGACCCCATAGTACCACAGTACAATGTAGCCATGGATCACACCCCTATTTCATTTGATATGAGACCCAAAATGTAAGAGAAGGAAATGTAAAAAAAAAAAACTTCCGGCTTTGTATGTATGTACAAGTAAATGAACAACAGATAAATTACGGGGAAATAGTAAGCAACTGAATTATATGATATTTAGAACAAAATACGGACCTATAAAATGTGGAATGCGCCACTATTATGACTAAAATCCGAATTGCGGAGTAAGTTGATTAAGGAACTAATCAATGTATCGTTAGCGCATAGCCTATAGTGAAATCTCTTGGCATGTAGATAATTAATTATATTTTCTTTCTTCGCGGATTCGCCTCAGGCTTTTTTAGTTTTTTGGTTTGCAAATACCTTAATGAATCCCATATATACATTAATTATTTACATTTGATTGCGATTGTTGTCCACAGATCTGTAACGTATATTGTATTAATTTCGCAGTTAGAGGCGCTATGGAAAATTTGATGGCGCTAAGCTTAATCTTTATCCATGTATGAAGATTTCCCAACCACGCAAATCTAACTTATGAGTCATATTACCCTGAAGAATGAATGCCCTTACATATACAGTTATGGTATAATGAAAGTTTTGATTTCTAAAGCATTTGAAATGTTACGTACTGAAATTCAATTCAATTCAATTTTTCAATTCAATATCAAGTCATATTTATTGTCTCACAGGTGTACAAACAGTCAATAGAGGCGTCTGGTATACACGAATAAATTAGTACAAATGATGGACACTAGAAAAAACCAAAGGTTGTTTCTCAATCTAGTGATCATACGCAAAACATTAATCGGAAGATAAAGTATTAAAAAAAGATTTAAGCTAAAAAATAAATTCTTTAGAAAGCAAAGAAACATGAGAGAATACCGCATGAGACGTAGTGTCTATAACTTTATTTACAAAATAAGATTTCAAATCATTTTGGAAATACCCGAGAGTACTAGCTGAGCGAAGATATAAGGCGAGATTATGCCAAATTTAATAGCAATAGTTGTGCTAATTAATAATTAACCATGAATAGTTTTACGATGTGTTACTGGGAAGCTGCAGGCATTGTTGCGAGTTCTTTTACAACCTACTCGGATTAATTTAGCGGATCGATAACACGAGATAAAAGCAGAAGAAAGCAGATTATTACGATAACTGAAATATATAACGACTTAAGCAATATGTATGTATAAGAAGATCATTCTATGTGTATCATTCTATGTGTATCTTTCTATGTGTATCATTCTATGTGTATCATTATATGTGTATCATTCTATGTGTATCATTCTATGTGTATCTTTGTCATTTATTTAATGCATGTTTGGTTTCTTTTGTCTTCAAAGTATGTTCAAATTAAACAAGTATACGTTCGTTACCATGTAATCAAACCACTTCATGAACTATTCAATAGATGGTTGCGCTTAGGAGATATATGAAGAAACGCAGTATGACTACAATATTATAACGGCGGTCAATTCTGCAAGAGGATCGCAAACAAAATATAAAAGATGGCGCTATGCTTATATGTCAACATAGTAAGATTACCACAAGCCCTAAATGTTGTGTTACACCCCATCACATCTTGTTATGGAATAAATCATTAACATATTAAAGTCAGAATACCAATTGAAAGGAAATTTGAGAATGATGTACATTTTCTGAAATTCGATCCTGCTTGGTCGACTTTTGTCCTTGATTAATGTCAATATACTCCTTCTTTCCTTTTATTAATAAAAAGGTTCGTTCGTTAGTTCGTTGGAATTTCGTTTTTAATCATGCATTGAAACTCGAGTCAGGAGCCTTTCTAAGTTTAATTGCGTTCATGAGATACAGAAACCTTCTCAACTCAGTAACATTATACATGGTTTGTTTCCATACAAAGACCTAACGTATGGGACAAATATTTAACAGCATGCCATGCGAAAGATACTTTAGCTAAGCAAAACCAATTTATATTCCAATATTTTAGATTCGTGTTGGGATACATTCAGGGCCAGTGGTAGCCGGTGTTGTTGGGAGGAAGATGCCAAGGTATTGTCTCTTTGGTGACACAGTTAATACTGCTTCCAGAATGGAGAGTCATGGACTACCGGGCAAAATACACATCAGTTCTTCTTCATGTCAGTAAGTATACCAGTATTTATTTATTCTCTATTTTTGATAAACAACAGAATTGGCACGTTGGTAGTATGTATGTATGTATGTATGTATGCATGTATTTTACATCCTCCTGCAAGCAGGAACTCGCGAAGAAGCCATCATTGGCTTATCAAAGCCGCAAACTGACCGAAGTCAGTCTCTTACATTCATATTTAACGTCCATGATTATGAATTGTCAATTGTCAACAACTCTTTAACTGGACGACATACATTAATCTTGGAGTGACTCGAACTGGGGACCTTATGATTGGAAGGCACCGGTGTTAACCACTGAGCTAACACTCCTTCTACAGTTATTATACCAAAGATATCAATAATTATTTGCCAATTCTGCAGAGATGCTAACAAAATGTCAAGTTTGTGATTTTGACTATGACGTCACTAGATTTTCTGGATCCGATTGCATAGCACAATTGGTGGATTTGTCAACAACAAAAATACATTTTTAGGTCGAAAGCACATCCTGATAGCATTTTGTGTTGCAATGATATGTTTTTTTGTTGTAAATTTGGAGATATTTTGTAAATATCTTTGAAAACAGCAGAGTGAATGATGGCAATAAATTTGCTTTTTCCCTTTTTATTTTCTTTATAATATTCCAATGAATTATTCGCAGAGGACGGTAATATTTTTCAAGAGAGTTTAGATGAGGAATTTAAGCTATAGACTGAGAACATTGACAGCTCAACAAACATTCCAAATATATCAGATTTTAAGGACAAACCAACAAGAAGATGCTAACAGAACATTTGTAATAAAGGTTTTAAATCTTTCATTTTTTAAAAGAATATCATGAGTAGTTTACTATCTATTAAAACAAAACAAAAAAAATCAATTTTGTAGATGCTTGATAGAAGAAAACTTTGAAATCTCTGAGAGAGGTGAAATTCTGGTGAAAGGAAAGGGTACAATGAAGACATATTTCGTGAATGAGAACAAAAATGCGTCGATGGAGGAAATTATGGGTAAGAAGAGAAGGACATCGACACCAGAGAAGAAGGACTCCGTCAAACTGGAAACAGACTCATTGATTAAATTCGGAAATGGTAAAGAGTAGTCACTTTTATACCGATATGAATATATATATATTATGTCAAATAGAATAATATGTAACAGGAAACGTTTGATATAGTTTAGCTGATGATTATACTGTTATGTCTTAATAATGGGATGCAATTTATCAATTATATTTTAGCTCATTTAAATCTCTTAGAGGAACCCTGGTGAATTTTCACAGACTTCACGGCGTCATTTGGGAGTTTTTTATTCGCCAGATTCCTACATAAGTATATATATAAAGAACAAGTTATAAAACTAGTTTAAACACGATCTATAATTAAAGATACCGAGACAAGCTATGTGTTCTTCTCGGCACGTTCGTAGGCGGAGCTTGAATGAAAAGGTTTTGCTTTCACTTTCTTTGGAGAAACTCACTCAATAATATAATAGTAACAATATTTTGATGTGTACGTATGCGCGCGCGTGTGTGTGTCGGGCTGCGAGAGGGTGTGTGTGGGTGTGTGTGCGCGCGTGCGTGTGCGTTTGCGTTTGCGCGTGCGTATGCGTGTGTGTTTTAGGTGTTTGTCAACGATGACATGGTTAATAATTTCCCATAATTCTAGACGCCCTCTAGATATAAGATCTAAGTGGTTGCTCGAATCGGCTCTCACAATTATTATGTTGTAACGTAAACGGCCATACATTTTGATATTATATTTGATCGTGATGTTATATGACAATGACAATGTAAATGAAAATGACAATCACAATCATAATCACAACCACAATGACAATGACAAAAATGACAAGGCGATAACTAAAACAATATTTATAACGAGGACGAGGACGTTGACGACGTCGACGACGGCGACCATGCGTATTACGACGTCGATTACGATAATTACGAGGGTAGAACGATGTCGACGTCGACGACGACGGCGACCATGAATTTTACGACGTCGATAACGAGAAGAGAACGATGCCGATGACGAAGATGATGATGGCAATGACGATGACAACGCTCTATCAATATATCAATTACCCTGTAATCAATTCTATGTTATTCTGCGTTATTTCTTACACAGATCCATACAGTCATAACACAGAAGCAATACCAATGGTGTATAATGATGAAGACCGAATGGAAGAATTTATGAAAACTCCCCAAAGAAAATTAACGCCAGCACCGTCAGATTCCAGTGAGTATTTATCAAGTGCGCCACCATTTTTTCGCAACGCCAACGATGCAAGTAATTTACTCTTTTTTTTTTTAAATATATATATATTTTTTTTATCTAAGTTTGAAACAGAAGGCATTGAAAGTACAACACCGGCTTTGGCCTTTCTTCTCAAGCTTTCCATTCGCAGATCGCGTTAGTGACAATAAAGAAAATTTGCTTACAGCCGTACAGAAATAGGGAATACCATCAACCCCAAAATGGTTGCGGCGAAGGTCAGGAAAAGACCTGGTTTTTCTTGCAAGTGGTTGCACTATCATGCTCGTTCTTGCTGCCCTAACAGCGTGTTTATACGGCGGTAAAATGTTGACGGACACTTTGTCCGTGGACTCTCTGCGAACTCTCTTTGCCCGTATACAGGATCCAGACTCCTCCGGGGTTCACGGACTAAGGGTCCGGGAAAGGCGGGACTACATTATTACTGAAAGCATATTTTGATCGAATGAAAAAGACGGGACAAACAGCACAACAATCTGACGAAAGTTACGCTTCTACAAAAATAAAACTAGTAGAAACCGACCTAAGGCAACAAGATTCGACACATATTATATTGGAAGTTGATTTTTCTTCCAATTATTAAATACGAAAGACATTTATATGTCATTTTAAGGGGTCGTATATGAGTCGTAGTATACAAAAAGGAAATAATTAATGGAATTAAATCTTTTCGAGTGGCCTCGAGTGGCCTCGAGTGGCCTCGTCCTGGATAACCAAGATATGATTACAGATATAAAGTTAACAACCTGATATACCATTTGCTTCGTTGCGTTCTGGTCGTCAATTAAACATACCAGTTTCATCAAGCAGATCGGGGTAATGGAACTTCTTGAATTAATTTAAACCATATCTAGATGTTATATACGGTTGTTACCTACAATGGACATATATCTTAATGTAGGTCCAAGTTGCAGATTGCATTACATCATATGCTTGGGTTCATTACAGTGGAATATATTAATGAAGACACAAAAACTAAAACAACGCCAGTGTGATTATAGAGGGGCGGTAACAGAGTTGGACGGTGGGCGAGAGGGGTGAGGGAGGACGCGAAATATGCAGCAAAATTATACGAAAAAGGAAAGAAATTTCTCGAATACGAAATAAGTCATAGAAAGTTATTTTTCGGATCTACAACGGTGAAAGGTGTATATATTCAAATACGTTTACATGTACATATATGCATACGATTATACATATACATATACACATACATAACCATATAGGTATGCACATGCGTATGTATATACACATACATACACACATACTCATACACATAAATAATCATATAAGTATGCATACACGTATGCATATGCGTATGCATATCCATATATGTGTATTTAATACATGAAGGTTTGAAATATAACGTATTACAATCCAAAACATAATATTTATTCCAACTAGAATCAAGTTTCGTCCTTGTATCCTTTCATGCAGGTTGTGATATAAATTTCCTGCTACCAGGCTTATACAATGAATAAATTATTACAAAGCCCCTCCCCCCCCCACCCCCTCCGGATGACAGTTCTTAGCATAGGCCTATAAAGCAAGTACCATTGTATAATACCCCCCCCCCCCCCCCACAAAAAAATATGTCGATTCCTTATCATTCAATACGTCTTTCCCAGTGGCAAATAACTTTCATCCAGATTTCCTAGTGATACCACTTAAGTCGATCTCAGTCTTGCTGGCTGATCAATTTACCCTCATCTATATAGCTTATTCAGAATCATTAGAAAAAAATTAATGCACATTTTAATTATACTGATGTACCAAGTGACATATTTTACCTTCTCGAGGCAAAAAACAAGAACTGCAATATTATCACCCTTGATTGACGCTTAGCCGTTCTGATACTTCCAATATTGCGTGGCACCTCATTAAGGAACGCTATTGTTCCTCTGAACATTTGGTCACAGATGGGGTACCAAATGTGAAAGAAATAAATTGTAAGGGGAAAAATCAATAATGCAGTCATCAGGCCCGAACTCTCCTCCATAATTGGAAACTTTCCGCTTCATGTAAAATAGTACACCGAACTCCTCTCAAGCTAAGCTCATTCATTTACTCTAGCAACTGACATATATTAGTTACATTTATTTTAATTAAATATACTGTTTTGTTTTATTAAGTGTAGAGGAGAAAGGAAAAAAATAATATACTCTAAGACTAGAACGCCTAGCAACCAAAACAACAATAACAACATCAACAAAATGCGATCTACAGCTATTAGATTATAAACGTTAACTTAACAAGGATAATATAGGATTTTTTGTTTTTCAATTTGATACAAACAAACTACTGTAAACATCTTGTTGACGTCTGCAGGAGGTTATCGGAAAATTAATAACTCAAATCGGCACAGTTTTGTACCATATAAGTGAACTTGAAGCAAACAGGTGTGATGTCATAGTTGCACAATATTGATTGTTATGCGCTTTGTTGATTTGTTCTCGAATTAGATAGAGTTTCAGTTTTTTCCTGTAAAGAAGATGTTTAAATTTCAGTGACTTATGTTTCAATGAATTCATATATAAAATTAGATGCATCACAACTTTGCCTTTAAATGATTATGTAATCTTTAGGGAAAAAGGTCAAAGTGCTTTTAAGACATCATTTCCCTTTCTTTTAAGTATAAATATGTTCCTTTTTCCATCAGTCCCAGTTGATTTTTAGTTTTAGTTTTTACCTGGACTATCCTTTTATCCTCTCATGACACTTCTTCAATCCGTGAAATTATAGCCACAGTCTACGTCATGAATACATTAAGATTGGCAAGAAAGATATGAATTTGAGATACCAGGAATCGTTTGATAACAAAGTTGACTTTTAAATCTTCTTTTGCTAGATTCGGATACAACGAAACCGGAAGATCAAAACAGTAATGACGTCACTACAGATAACGCTCACAGAGCAACAACGAGTTCAGAGAGCAAACGAAACGAGATTGTCGGAGCAACACAAAATCACGGCGCCACAAATTTTGGAAGACGCTCTCGCAGAGCTGACATACAAGGCTCCAGAACGTGTGCAATATTATAGTGAAAAATACTGTATTTCCCTTATCTTTCGCTCTCTCTATCTCTCTCCCTCTACCTTGACAACATGATTAATCTCGTGACCGGGCCAATGAAGAAAATTGGTGAAGATGTTTTTAATTTGAGTGGGAAAGTAACTTTGAAGGATTTATTGCATAAAATATACCCAAAAGTCTTCCCATTTATGGTAAAATTTAAATTCAAGTATAGTCAATTATTTACTTCTTAAAAGACGTTAAGTGAGAAACCTATAGCGATATATCCCACTGTTAATGAGTTCTAAGGCCAATTATGAAGGGATCATAAAACACGCATTTCGATTGCGTGGGATCAATGCGGTTACAGCTTTACAATGCGGGACTTATAAAGACACTTATCATGAAGTTGGTGATATGGCGGATCCAGGATTTATTAAACGAGGGATATGACTCTGGGTCGTTTAAAACGACACCCACATAGAGTGGGCGTGGGAGTGGTGGGGGGGGGGTGAGCCACGCCAGCTATAGATGAAGTTATATGGTGCATTCTGCATATATATATATGGTGCATATTGCATGGTGCAAGATGCATAGTGCAAGGTGCAAGGAGTGTTAGCTCAGTGGTAAACGCCGGTGCCTTCCAATTATAAGGTTCCCGGTTCGAGTCACTCCAAGATTAATGTATATCGTCCAGTTACAGAGTTGTTGACAATTGACAATTCATAATCATGGACGTTAAATATGAATGTAAGAGACTGACTTCGGTCAGCTTGCGGCTTTGATATGCTAATGGGGCTTCTTCGCGAGTTCCTGATTGCAGGGGGATCTAACATACATACATAAATACATTCTTACTCATAGATGTAGATTATAAATTAGGTCCATAATTAGGTATTTGGGCAACATTTTGTTGAAAACTATTTTTTGGAGTATTTGCATGAGGATGACGTGAAAATGGTTGCGGGAGGGGGAACCCTTAGGACACCTCCCATTCTACAGGATCCGCCCGCCCCTGTCGATACCATTATGATGCAAGATTGATCAAGGGGTTGACTGTATTAAATAACAACGAATGGATTAATGAAAATTAATATAAGATTAATAATTAATGGATTACACTTGTATCTCTTTTATTAGTTACCAACTAAGTGTAAAATATGCCCCATGCCCCAAAATGTAAATTTTATCGGTATTTTAGCGATATACAGTAATGTTGGCCGGTGTGGGGATCAATAGATATCTCTCAAACCGGTCCTTCCAATTACCGCTATGTGGTAAAAGACGATTGGTGCCAAGTGTTAATTATGTAACTGTGTTTCTAATTTGACACAGATATTATTTATGTACTTTTCCTTCAACTAGACAGTGTACTCAGGAAAATTGTTACCTTTATTCTAATGGAACAGGCTACATCTCTTAGAAAGGAACTATTTCATACCTGCAGTTATCAGTTTCTTATTAAATGAACACGTAATACAAGCACGTACTTTCGTTACCCTTAACTGATTTTAACGACATTATTTATATAGCCAACTCCTATAGAGGGTATACGATGTGATACTTTATTTATAATTTAAACAAATATATAAATAAGAACAAATTATTGAAAACAATACAAACAAACCTAGATGTTCATAATGCAGTGTTTTTTTCTGAACGGATAGGAGACAGCGGTGGAACCGTTCTACTGACTATGCAAGTTGTTGGTTTGCACAGGTAAGGGATGCTCTGGTTACTATGGTAACTATAAGAAAAAATGAATTAACTCATACCGCGTAATACTTATTAGTGAATTAAGTGAATTTGACTTTCACGTATAATGCCATAACGGTTACAGTTATTTTAAAAAAAAATGCAATGTTTCAGCCGAAGTGAATTCCATTTACTTAGGGACAAAGGATTTTACTCCAGTTAACTATATACATTAGATCAGGGATCAACAACATCTAACCATTTCATATATATATATAGATAAACAATGATACCACATTTTACAAACCTAACATGTCTAGAGGCTTTGCCTAACGTATCCCTTGTATACGTTTACAGGCGCAGATAACTGTTGGCGCCAAGAAACTAGGCTATTTTAAAACCTTGTAAAGAATGGTTTTCCAAACAATGCAGTAACCTAATTGAAGAAACTGCAATAATGTTACACCAACTGCTTCAATGTATAAAGAAGAAAACAAACAACTTGCTTCGAGAATGGTATAATCATAATGCTAAATCTGCTCCTAATGTTGCATCTTCTTTGGACTTTCTCAGCGGCATGAACAGTTACATTTGACTAACACATGTGACTTCTTTTTTTTTAAATCTAAAACTAGTGCAATGAAGGTGCTATCTCCTTTCAAGGTGCATTCCTATTAGGCTGAGGATTATACAAATAATGAAACTAACATGTTAGTTGTGTTCCTGTGTTTTTATTCTCTGCCCGTGTTTGTGAAACGCCCTGTCTCTATGATTATAATAATTGTTGTCATGGGGTATACAAATGTATATTCACATTAATTATTTCATAAATAATTAATAGTTAAACAGTTATGTGATTTAACTCTATATGAGAGGGTTCACGTTAGTAAATCCTTCGGGGAATATATTTCCGTTATTTAATAGGCGCGTGAAATTTACATAAGTAGGGTAAAACTTTCATATCAAAAGCTAAATTTACATGACACCACTCATACAAAAAGGTATCTATTACACCTGAAGAAGCTCTGTTTGGTATATATAT